>ML776850.1:35118-48663 GCA_009831015.1 Picea engelmannii | reverse complement strand
TGGTGTTTTCTCTGTGTATTGATGTTATGCTCAGGAATGTTTGCTTCTTGTTATGCATTTGCTTTGTATATGCTATGCATGTGATTTCATGTTTCAAACTGAAGTCTGAAAGGGAGAGAGAGTGAGGTTCAATTGTTTCTCTATCTGAGCCAGGAGATTCTTGCAAGGTGTGCAGTCGAAAACATCCACAAGGAGTGCGTTGATGAAGGCTCGGGTAGTCTAAATTTTGTTCTCGTTCACCCAGAAGTGGATTTGGGTTGTTGAAGCCATGCAAGGAGTGCGTAGGCTGAAGAATAAGTCTCAACTGTAAATCTGAGAAACGGAGATCGAAGACTGCTGTTGTAGGAGTGCACAGAGTTGGAAGGATTCAACACTTGGGAAGTTGTTGAATGTAGAGCGCAAGGAGTGTGCGCAAGTTCCTCTGAAAGAATCAGAGTGGAAAAGCTTAGGACGTATAGCACTTTCATGATATCATTAAAGGAGAGCACAGGAGGTTCGTGCCATAGAAGATTCAAGCAAGAGTTGTAAGTGCAGGCGTTGGAGAGAAAGTTCTGAGAAGGGACACTTAGCCATTCTCAAGAAATCTTCAAGGATGAGAAATCAACGGTCAGGATTCATAGAGGAAAGTCACGAAATCCCATCAGTCATTAGATCTCAAGGAGTTGCGCAGGGGTTAATCCCAGAGGCGGGGGAGGAGTCCCGAAAGATTCATCGGGATATCAAAGTCATCAGGGTTTTGTTAAGCCAGAGAATGGGGACCTTGTGGTTCTCAAAATCCAGAGAAAGGATCCTAGCCATTGATCTAGGCAGGAGACGTGTCATACATGAGGACAAGAGTCAGGATTTTTCCCATCGGGGATTTCAGGAGTGTAGAATCGTTACAGCAGGAATCACGATCCGCGATATCCCGATGGGCGCTCAGAACCGTCCAACAACAGGGACACGTGGCAAGAGATCCCGAAGAGTAGTGAATCAGAGAATCGGGGTTTCCGGAGACAAGAGACTCATTCATTTTGGAATCATGATCCACGATTTCCCGATAGGATCAGAGCCGTCCAAAAGCAAGGACACGTGGCAGGAGATCCCGCAGAGTCGGGGATCGGGGAATTGAAAGTCCCATGCACTTGACAACGGGAATCGCGATATCCCAATACGTGATTTCCCGAAGGGGTTAAGGACGTAGTGGAGGACAGGTGTCGAAAGGTCAACCCTCGCAGGGAGTCAATGCCAAGTGGCATCGACATATTGCGAACTCGGAGGTTCATGAGTTGGAGCTGGAAGGGATTGCGCCAAGAAGTGCAATATCGCGAGAAGCGATATCCCGATAACCATAGGGTAGTGTGTGATACCACAAGAGCGAGTGGAAGATAGGTGGTAGAGATCAGGAGATCTCACGAACTCAGGATTTCACAGGGCGAAAGCCCAAATCTTAGGAGTTTCAAGTCACGAGGACGCAAGGTTGCGAAAGCGCGACAGGAGAGTATTGGCATTTCGGCACATCGGGTATCGGGAGTTGGAAGCCCGAGGAATTGGTATCACGAGTAGAGAAGTCGTGATAGTGCGAGGCTGCGATAGAGAAGAAGTCCTGATAAGGTGGGAGAAGGTCAACATTGACTGAGCCATCAGGAGTCAGGGATCCGTGAGGACAGTGGATCACGACAGCGCAAGTGTCGATTTCCCGACGGGGAAATTCTTGACAAGGGCAAGGAATATGTGGGTGGATATTCATCGGGGTTCGAGGAGTTGTAAGGGCCGATCCTGTGAGTTCAAGACTCGTGATCACACGAGTTTTGATTTCCCGATAGAACAAAATGAGATCATAAGGAGAGTTATGTGGGTGTAGGAAAGTCCCGATAAGGGATTTGAAAAGTGTTTCAGCTCTTCGGGTTGAAGGAAGAGAAGGTCCTGAGGGAGCGGACGTGCCCTGGGTGGCATGTTTGTGTCAGAGTGGTATTAGAGCATAAATATTTTCATTGGACTGAAGAGGCAGAGAAGAGTTTCAACCTGTTGAAACACAATATCACGGAACAACCGGTTTTGGTGTTGTCGGATTTTACGAAAGTGTTCCAGGTGAAATGTGATGCAAGTGGCTTTGCCATAGGAGTGGTCTTGATCTAGGAAGACAGACCAATTGTGTATTTCAGTCAGAATTTGGATGAGGTAAAAGTAAAGTACTCCACGTATGACAAAGAATTTTATGCTATCATACAGGCATTGAAGAAGTGGAGACACTATTTGATTCCGAGAGAATTTGTTTTGTATAGTGATTATCATGCATTGTAGTTTGTGACTCAATAGGAGAAGTTGAATCAGAAACATGCTAAATGGGTAGAGTATATGCATAATTTTACATTTGTAATTAAACACATTTCAGGTACTGCTAACAAAGTGGTTGATGCTTTGAGCAGGAAGTGTTTGCTGCTACAGGAGTTCCGAGTCAAAACATTGGGTTTTGAAAATCTTAGGGACATGTACACAGGAGATTCAAATTTTGCAGAGGCATATGAGGCAGCTGAGAATCCAGTTCTCAGAGACAGAAGCCCATGGATAGATTACATGATCCAAAATGGATTGTTGTTCAGAGGAAATCAGTTGTGTATTCCGAACTGCTCCATGAGGGAGAATCTGCTAAAAGAGAAGCACAATGGTGGATTAGCAGGGCATTTTGGCCATGACAAGACATTTGCAAAGGTAAGCGAAGCATACTTTTGGCCAGGGATGCGGTCGGAAGTCAAGAAGTTTGTCAACAGATGTAGAATTTGCCAGCATTCAAAGGGCAGGAAGCAGAATGCGGGATTCTATCAACCATTACCCATACCCGAGAGGCCATGGGATGAAATCAACATGGATTTCATATTGGGATTGCCTAGGACGCAAAGAGGACATGATTCGATCTTTGTGGTGGTTGATAGGTTTTATAAAATGGCACATTTTATCCCATGTCATAAGACCAACGATGCGACTCATATCACAAATTTGTTTTTCAAGGAGTTCGTTAGACTTCACGGGTTACCCAGAAGTATAGTATCAGACAGGGATACGAAATTCATTGGACATTTCTGGAGGACACTCTGGAAGAAGATGGGAACTAACTTGATGTTTAGTTCTGCCTATCATCCTCAGACAGATGGGCAAACAGAGGTGGTAAATCGAAGTCTGGGAGACTTATTAAGAATCTTGGTGATAGAGCACCACAGTAGTTGAGACAATGTGTTGCCACAGGCAGAGTTTACGTACAACGAATCAGTGAACACAAGCACAGGAAAAAGTCCATTTGAGATTGTATACGGCAGGCAGCCAAGAGGAGTTTCTGAACTGAGGGATTTAGAGCAGATAATAACTAAGAGCGCAAGCGCTGAAGAATTCACAGAGGCGATGAAAGAACTTCACAGGAGGGTGAAGGAGAGATTGCTGGAATCAAACCAGGAATATAAGCGCAGAGCAGATCAACATCAGAGACAAGTTAAGTTCGAAGTTGGAGACCTAGTTCTGGCACATCTGAGGAAGGAAAGGTTCCTGATAGGAACATACAACAAGCTGAAAATGAACAAAATCGGGCCATGCAAAGTCCTAAAGAAATTAGGAGAAAACGCTTATGAAATTGAGTTGTCAGGTGAGGTCGGAATATCTCTGACATTCAATGTCTCAGACTTATATCCATATAAGGTTGAGAAAGCAGGAGCTAGAAGTAATGAACAGAAGGAGGTCCAGTGGCAGAAGCAGATGCTGATTGCAGAGAAGCCACAGATGGAGCGTATACTAGACAAGCGAGTGAGTAAAAAGACCAGGCGGAAGCAATACTTCGAGTATCTGGTCAAATGGAAGAACCACCCAGTGGAAGATGCTAGCTGGGAAAGAGAAGCAGAGATTCAAAAGCATGGACAGACTGTGCAGGAGCTCATGGACAGGAGCCCATGAAAGTTTTCAAGCCGAGGAGTATGATGCAGGAGCATCACCAACTCATCAAGCGAGCCAGCACATCAAGCGGAGATCAGCTGGATAAACCAACCCAAATTTTTGAAATACTTTGGGATTGTTGCGCAAGTCTTTAATGAACCATTTATGAAGGCGCATTTGTATATTGTATTGGACCTTGAGCCTTTAAGCTCTCATCCTTTGGTAGATAGTCGGCATTTAATTTAGTTAATGCTGGTAGATAGGATTTTTAAGTCTAGATTTGATAGTTTAGAGTCTGAGAGGGAAAACGGATATAGACACCCTCATTGTACCATTGTAAGATAGTAGTGAATAATAGTGGAAGAATTCAGGAGAATGGAAGAGCAAGCAGAGAATATTGTATGAAGAACACCCATGTACAGGCATTTGAATTAATAGAAGGAAGCTTTGATTCAAGCTCATGGTTTGTGGTGTTTTCTCTGTGTATTGATGTTATGCTCAGGAATGTTTGCTTCTTGTTATGCATTTTCTTTATATATGCTATGCATGTGATTTCATGTTTCAAACTGAAGTCTGAAAGGGAGAGAGAGTGAGGTTCAATTTTTTCTCTATCTGAGCCAGGAGATTCCTGCAAGGTGTGCAGTCGAAAACATCCGCAAGGAGTGCGTTGATGAAGGCTCAGGTAGTCTAACTTTTGTTCTCGTTCACCCAGAAGTGGATTTGGGTTGTTGAAGCCATGCAAGGAGTGCACAGGCTGAAGAAGAAGTCTGAGTTGTAAATCTGAGCAAAGGAGATCGAAGACTGCTGCTGCAGGAGTGCACAGAGTCGGAAGGATTCAACACTTGGGAAGTTGTTGAATGTAGAGCGCAAGGAGTGTACGCAAGTTCCTCTGAAAGAATCAGAGTGGAAAAGCTCAGGAGGTATAGCACCTTCATGATATCATTAAAGGAGAGCATAGGAGGTTCATGCCGTAGAATATTCAAGCAAGAGTTGTAAGCGTAGACGTTGGAGAGAAAGTTCTGAGAAGGGACACTTAGCCTTTCTCAAGAAATATTCAAGGAGGAGAAATCAACAGTCAAGATTCGCAGAGGAAAGTTACGAAATCCCGTCAGCCGTTAGATCTCGAGGAGTTGCACAGGGGTTAAGCCCAGAGGCAGAGGAGGAGTCCCGGAAGAGTCATCGGGATATCAGAATCATTGGGGTTTTGTTAAGCCAGAGAATCGAGACCTTGTGGTTCTCGAAATCCCGAGAAAGGATCCTAGACGATGATCTCGGTAGGACACGTGTCAGACATCAAGACAAGAGTCGAGATTTTACCCATCGGGGATTTCAGGAGTGTAGAATCGTTACAGCAGTAATCGCGATCTGCGATATCCTGAAGGGCGTTCAGAATCGTCCAACAACAGGGACACGTGGCAAGAGATCCCGAAGAGTAGTGAATCGGAGAATCGGGGTTTCCGGAGATAAGAGACTCATGCATGTTGGAATCGCGATCTGTGATTTCTCGATAGGATCAGAGCCATCCAATAGCAGGGACACATGGTAGGAGATCCCATAGAGTCGAGGATCGGGGAATTGAAAGTCCTGTGCACTTGACAATGGGAATCGTGATATCCCGATACACAATTTCCCGATGGGGTTAAGGATGTAGTGGAGGACAGGTGTCGGAAGGTCAATCCTCGCAGGGAGTCAACGCCAAGTGGCATTGGCATATCGCGAACCCGGAGGTTTGTGAGTTGGAGCTGCAAGGGATTGCGTCAAGAAGTGCGATATCACGAGAAGCGATATCCCGATAACCACAGGGTAGCGTGTGAGACCATAAGAGCGAGTGGAAGACAGGTGGCAGAGATCTGGAGATATCGCGAACTCGGGAGTTCGCAGGGTGAAAGCCCAAATCTTGGGAGTTTCAAGTCACAAGGATGCGAGGTTACGAAAGCATGACAGGAAATTATCACCATTTCGACACATCGAGTATCGGGAGTTGGAATCCCGAGGACTTGGTGTCGTGAGTAGCGAAGTCGCGATAGTGCGAGGCTGTGATAGAGCAGAAGTCCCGATAAGGTGGGAGAAGGTCAGCGTTGACTGAGCCATCGGGAGTCGGCGATCCATGAGGATAGTGGATCACGACAACGCAAGTGTCGATTTCCCGATGGGGAAATTCCCGACAAGGGCAAGGAATACGTGGGTGGATATTCATCGGGGTTCGGGGAGTTGTAAGGGCCGATCCCGTGAGTTCAAGACTCGCGATCACGCGAGTTCCGATTTCCCGATAGAACAAAGGGAGATCATAAGGAGAGTTCTGTGGGTGTAGGAAAGTCCCAATAAGGGATTTGAAGAGCGTTTCATCTCTTTGGGCTGAAGGAAGAGAAGGTCCTGAGGGAGCGGACGTGCCCTGGGTGGCGTGTTTGCGTCACTTATGCTATCAACAACAAAATGCAACAGGGTCCCCTTCACCCACATCTATGAATGAAAAAGGTGCTCCCCCTCTTCAATATCTGTTGGTTCTTCTGGTTGAATTTCTGCGGTTGTGACAATAGCAGTGGGGTCTACGTCAATGATCTGTCCTTTACCAATATTTTCAGAATCAGATTCTGAATCAGGGTTTGGCTTCTTGTCTTTGATCTCAGGCACCAATGACTGTTTCAAGCGACATTCATCGATGTTGTGCTAGGGGATTTTATGGAAATCACACCATTTTCCGGTGTCCTTCTTTGTCTTCCCGTGACCCTTCTTTTCCTATGTCTTGGACTGGTTTTTAGGAGATCATTTGTTAGGGTCTTCTTTTTCATACTTCGGTTGTTGCATATTTGCAAACTCGAACTCCCATTTGTTCTAGTGCTTAAATTTCTGCTCGATTTTAACAGCATATCGATAATCAGTACCGAGTGATGAGATGTCCAGAAAATCCATTTCAATCTGGATGTATCTATGTAGAGCCCCACGGTATTTCAAAACCAAATGTCGCTCGAAGTATTTGATACCTAGCTTGGTGCACAAGGTATGGAAGGTATTGGTGAACTCTGGAACTTCTTGGCCCCTCTCTTGCCGGAGTGTGGTCCATCTCATGCATTGGTCCTCATAGTTGCCAACAGGGTAATACTGTTCCTTTACCACATCCACAAAAAAATCCCAAGTGGGATCGGCCCCATATATTCCAGACTCCTCTGTGGAAATTTTCTCCCAGTAAGTTTCCTACCAACGTTTGGCATGAGGGAGAGCTTTAAGGAGTGCGAAGGTGATCTTTTCTTTGTCTGAAAAATTGTGAACAAAGAAATAACCTTCTAGTAGAGTTAATTATTTTTGTAGGGCTTCTGCATCTATCTGTCCTTCAAATACAAGAATATCAAAATTAACTTGTACCTTGAAAGGTGAGGTTCCTCCAAAGTGGTCGCTTGATGAAGATGCACCTACTTTTATCGGTAGGCGTTGAAGGATGTGGGCAAAATTCTCCATCATTTCGTCCCTCTGTTGTGTGAGAGCTTGCTCAAGCAACAGATTGATAACATCGTTTTCTTCGTTGGTTTTCTTTTCTTTTGACATTGAGGGTTTCTTGGGTGTTTGAGAGCAATTTTCTTCAAGAGAGACAAGATCGAGACCCAACTTGCTATACTCGGACCTCGTCGGGGACATGCACTGAAAAACGATCAAGAGCAGCCTGCTCTGATACCACTGATCCAGATTATTTTCGGCACAAAATGCGAGTGAAGATATAATAAGGAAATGCACAGAGATATCATAGATATTCAATAAGATAACATAAATGTATCATATATGCAACCATAAACATGGATATACAGTAATACATGATTTCTATTAATGAAATAAATGTACAGAGACTGTAAAAATACAAAGTGAAAGACTCGCTAGAATGGTGGCAGCTTATCTCTGAGAAGAGATGTGAAGGATACTCGCATTCACAAGAAGATGATTACAATGAGGCTTTGAAGGCCTTTTTAAAATAAACAAGAATTCAAAAAACCCTAGACATCCAAAAACCTAACCCTAGGAGATGAAGTGCGAAAAGTCATGTGGGCCCCGTTTGGGTAAGTTACATCAACTTCCCGGAGTTGTAACTTTTGCATACCATCTTCGTTTTAGGCATATGATAGCTCGTTGGATAGGTATCATTGAGGAGATTAATTTTGGAGGCTCAATAATTCCTTTGTATATCATTTAGAACCTATATATTGAAAAACCTTCAATTGGGCCCTCAAAATGGCCCCAGAAGTTAAAAACTGCTAAAAATAGTAAATTGCCAAATTTGCCAGAAAACTGTTTTGAACCAGTCAGAAAAGGTGGGTGGCCACCAATATCCACCTGAATCACAAGACAAAGGAATATAGCAAAGACATGACCCAATAGTTTCTTGCAGAGGCATCACTCATCACCCAAAAATGGCAAGACAAAGTTGGAAGCTTTCAAGGAGTAAAGAACCGAGCCTTAGAATTGGTACCAGAATTGGGTCCTTCATTTGAAGAGGTAAAGGAAAAAAAATCAAAAATAGGAGAGCCCAAAGAATAAGAAAAGAAGGACAAGGGAAAACAACATATGCTCCTAGAGGATGTGAAAGAACCAAGCACTTGACTCGAGGATGAGTCAAGGATTATGGTCGGAGTCTGTTGGGCCCTTCATTTTTGGGAATGAAATGCACAAGTTTTAACTAAGAATGAGTTTCTAAAAATTCATCAGAGGTCGGGAAAAAGAGAAACAGAAAGAAGTTGTGAAATTCAACCCAACACCAGCTAAGAAAAAAATGGTTGCAACAGAACAATAAAGCATGCTAGCCGAGAAGGAAGACACAACCCAGTTATATATAGGGCTGAACATAACTGTAAAAGGGTTGGGTTGGTCAGAGTCGGTTGGGTTGGGATTAGTTGTTGATGATTGTTGTAAGTTGAGGGAAGACAAGTCTTGAGTCTGTAATGAATTGGAACTATCAGCTGGAGAATTAGAGCTTTGGGACATGAGTCCAGAGCCAAGAGTCTGTACAACACCCTACTATGTAATTTTGAGTCTGTAATCAGAGAAAGATCCTAAAGATAATATGAAGAAGGACCTAATTTTCAAATATGTTGTGTCTTCATATGTTTACTTATTCATTACAGTGTTTCCTTATGGATCATGAGTTCTATTTGATGGTTCTACATTTAAATTCTTGCTCACAACGTAAGTAGGTTTGATTCTTGCACATATATGTTTCATATCTGTTCATGTCTCTTGCGCAAGAACAAGAATGAGTCATGAAGGATCTATGGATCATATTAAGTATTTTCCCTACCCTTCCCTATCTATCTGTCTCAGCAGCGCTTCAGGTGAGACTTCTTCTCTTTGGAGGAGATGAAAATTCCAGTGCTCTAGACTACACAGTACCTTTTGTTGGTAACCTAAGAAGGACCCTGGTCTGATCAAAATCGTGCCAACAATATCTGCTAAGAAATACAGTAAGGTCATTTCACAGACCGAGAAGTTCATCTTCTTTGTGATCCATGCTCATAGTATGCAGAAGATCACTGCCACATCCATGACCTCCACACAGAGCCTCTCTTTGCAGCAGAAGCAAGTGGATGGGATCATGGAAGAGTAAAAAGACATATTCTCCTCACCCACTAGGGTACCGAAACACTGCCAAGTCAAGAATCCAATTGATCTAACCCCCAATGCCCCGCTACCTAATGGACCAGTCTATTGTCTCTTACTGATGTAGAATGACGAAGTCAAGTGCCAGATCTAAGAGTTGCTTCAAAATGGGCACATCTGACACAAATCATCCCCTTGCAGAAGCTTGATTGTGCTGGTGCAAAAGAAAGACAGGACTTGGTGGCTCTGTATTGATTACAAAGTACTAAAACAAATCACAGTTAGGAACCAGTACCCAACTCCCCGAATTGATGACCTTCTTGACCAACTCAAGGGGGAAAGGTTCTTCAACAAGATTGACCTAAAGTATGGCTACCACCAGGTTCCCATAAAACCAAATGATGTATGGAAGACAACATTCAAATCTAAATACTTCGAATGGTTGGTCATGCACTTTGGCTTAAAAAATGCACCAACAACTTTCCTGAGATTCATGGATGATGTGTTGAGACCCTTCACCAACTATTTTGTGGTGGTATATATGGATGACATCCTCATCTTCAACAGAACTTGGGAGGAGCACATGTAACATATTCAGTAGGTTTTGGGCACTCTAGGACAACACAAGATATATGCCAACCTAGAAAAATGATCCTTTGGCATGAAAAGGGTCCAATACTTGGGCTACATTTTTTATGATCATGGGGTACATGTGTATCCAACTAAGATCAAAGTCATTCGTGACTGTCCTACCTCGACCACACTAACCGAGATTCAAAGCTTCTTGGGACTTGCCAATTTCTACCGGAGGTTTGTGTTGGGATTCTCCCATATAGCATGGGCCATCAACCAAGTAACCAAGGGAGGTGGCAAGGAAAATTTTGCATGGGGGAAGGCATAAAAACGAGAATTTGAGAATCTGAAGCATCACTTGTGCTCAGCTCGAGTACTGTACTTACATGATATGCAACAACCATTCGAGATTGAGATCGATGCTTCCAACTATGCTGTCAGAGAATTTCTCACCTAGCATGGGAATCCAATAGCATATCATAGTGAGACACTCTTAGATACTGTCCGGAAATACCCCACCTATGACAAAGAAATGTATTCCATTGTGCAATCCTACTGTCAGTGGAAACATTACATTCTTGGCAAGGAAATAATCATCCACACTGATCACAAGCCTCTGTAGTTCATATAGACACAGGGGAAGTTGCATAATGACCACCATCAAAAGAGGTCCACATATCTACAACATTTCCATCTCAACCTCAAGTATAAAACAGGGAGAACAAATCGTGTCACTGACTGCCTCAGTCACCCTCCTATCATTTCACTCACCACAATACTCCAGTCCTGCGGGTATGAGTCATTTGAGTGTCCCCAACTATATCAGTGTGACCCAAACTTCGCTACCACCTATCAACTCTTGGGTACAGGAGCGAATGTCACCATTTTTCACATCTAGGATGGATTGTTATGCCATCTTGGCCACCTTTGTGTTCCCACAAGGGAGCGTGCAAAGCTTATTTGGGAGGCTCACTACAGTCGGATGGCAAGACATTTTGGCATGGAGAAAACAATGGTTTTTCTACAGAAACATTTTTATTGGCCAAAACTTCGACAAGACGTCAACAAGTATATCATATATTTCATTTCATGTGCCATTTCTAATCCATCCATCAAGAAGAAAGGCTTATACACCCATCTTCCTACTCTGGAGAGGCCTTGGGAATCCATCTTGATGGATTACATGTTTGGCCTTCTGACCACCAAGCACGAAAATGATTGTGTATTTGTGGTGGTTGATCGATTTTCGAAGATGGACACTATCACATCCTGTAAGAATGACATCATAGCGACAGATACTGCAAGCTCTTCTTTCAATGGGCATGCGTCCATTTTGGGATATGAAAAATCATCACCTCATATCGGGACAATGGGTTCCTCAACACATTTTGGTTGAGTCTCTGATAATTGTTGGACACCAAGATCACTAAATACACTATTTTTCACCTCCAAACCAATGGCCAGACAGAGGTCATCAATCGGATGATTGTGCACATCCTTCCCATGTACAACTCTAAGCATCTACATACATGGGATGAGAGTCTTCCTTATGTTCAACACAACTACAATAGGGCTCTCCATAACTCCATCAGCCATAGCCCATTTCAAGTAGGGCTGGGATTCCAACCCTTGGGTCCCATTGATGTTGCACTACCTCTTGCAACCACACAGAAAGAATCTTCCCATGTTCAGTCTGAGGCTGACAAAGCCACCAGATTCATTGAACATATTCAACACATCCACCAACATGTCCATGATTTTTTTCATAAAGCCAATGTGAAGTACAAGCAACACCATGATCAATAACAAGTACTTCACCAGTTGCAAGTGGGAGACAAGCTATGGTTACATTTACATAAAGGGCACCTTACTGTTGGTTGTGGAGCCTGATTATCTTCCTGATTTATAGGTCTTTTACTTTTAGCCATGTTTATACCCCATGAAGTATTTACACCCTAGAAGTATGTACATTCTTCCACGCGGGGGAGTGCAGAGGGGGGGTACCCCCTCTGCAGGGTCCGAGGGGCCTATCCCTCCGACTGGGGGGTCTAGGGGCAAGCAGGCCACCGATGGGGGTTCGGGGGCAAAGCCCCCGAAGCAAAAATTGCCTTGTAAAAGTATATTGTAATTTCATTGTAAATATGGACCGTTCATTATAAGGTCACATATCTAACGGTAGAGATTATGTTAGGGTTTTTTGCCCTAGAAGGAAACCCTCTTTTATGAGGGAAATGTATCGCGACTATGGATGATGGTGAATATTGTATTCTGAGAGAGGAGACTGTGATAGAAAGAAGAGGAAGTTACAGCGGGTTTTGCTGTAGGTTGTATCCCTTCATTTGCTGGATAATAATAAAGGAAGGACCTGGTAATTTCTCTTGTGGATGTAGCCCACACTGGGTGAACCACGTAAATCTGTGTCTCTCTTGTATTGTGTGTCTTCTGTGTTTTGTTTCTACATTTGTTTTATTTTATTGCTCTGTGGTCCTGTTTTTCTAACAACTGGTATCAGAGCATAAGGTAACTTGCAGGAAAAGAGGGTTCCTGGTTTGAGTGGGAGCAATGTTGGAAGATGGAAAGTTTAGGGTCGAGAAATTTAACGGCCAAAACTACCAGTTATGGAAGATGCAAATGGAAGACTATTTATATCAGAAGGATCTATTCCTACCATTGAGCGGAGTAGAAAAGAAGCTGGCGGCCATGAAGGACGAAGAATGGGAGATTCTTGACAGAAAGGCTCTAGGAACGATACGGCTGAGCCTGGCAGCGTCAGTGGCTTTCAATATTTAGAAAGAAAAGACACTGAAGGGTTTGATGGACGTGTTGCCCAAATTGTATGAAAAACCCTTGGTGTCGAATAAGGTATTTCTAATGAAGAGATTATTTAATATGAAAATGTCAGAAGGTGGGTCTATTGCAGATCATTTAAATGAATTTAATATGGTTACTAATCAACTAAGTTCTGTAAAAGTGGACATTGATGATGAGGTTAGGGCTCTTCTAATCTTGTGCTCATTGCCAGAAAGCTGGAATGGCTTGGTCATGGATGTAAGTAACTCTTTCTTTGGTTCAAATACTTTAAAATTTGATGATGTTGTTGGTGTTATCCTTAGTGAGGAAATGCGACGGAAAAGTACAGGTGAGACACCAGGAAATGCGTTGAACATGGAGAACAGGGGAAGACAAAAGGATAGAGGAAAGGGCTCAGGAAACCACATAAATTCTAGGAAGGGAAGATCCAAATCTATACTTGGAAAGATAGAGTGCTATAATTGTGGGAAGAAAGGACATCTGAAGAAAGACTGCAGAGCTCCAAAGAAACAAAGAGATGGACAGCAGGAGAGAAATCAGGACAAAAATGTAACAGGTGATGTGTTACAAGATGCTTTGATTATTTCTGTAGATAATATTTCTGAGTCTTGGGTAGTAGATTCAGGAGCTTCATTTCATGCCACACCCCATAGGAAACATTTTCTAGATTATGTTCAAGGTGATTTT
>ML776850.1:22030-32233 GCA_009831015.1 Picea engelmannii | reverse complement strand
GTTGTGGAGCCTGATTATCTTCCTGATTTATAGGTCTTTTACTTTCAGCCATGTTTATACCCCATGAAGTATTTACACCCCAAAAGTATGTACACTCTTCCATGCGGGGGAGTGCAGAGGGGGGGTACCCCCTCTGTGGGGTCTGGGGGGCCTATCCCCCCGGTTGGGGGGTCTGGGGGCAAGCAGGCCCCCAGCGGGAGTTTGGGGGAAAGGCCTCCGAAGAAAAAAATGCCTTGTAAAAGTATATTGTAATTTCATTGTAAATCTGGACCGTTCATTATAAGGTCGCAGATCTAACTGTAGAGATTATGTTAGGGTTTTTTTCCCTAGAAGGCAACCCTCTTTTATGAGGGAAATGTATCGCGGCTATGGATGATGATGAATATTGTATTCTGAGAGAGGAGACTGTGAGAGAAAGAAGATGAAGTTACAGCGGGTTTTACTGTAGATTGTATCCCTTCATTTGTTGGATAATAATAAAGGAAGGACCTGGCAATTTCTCTAGTGGACGTAGCCCACACTAGGTGAACCACGTAAATTTGTGTCTCTCTTGTATTGTGTGTCTTCTGTGTTTTGTTTCTGCATTTGTTTTATTTTATTGCTCTGCGGTCCTATTTTTCTAACACTTACAAGGCCCCATCAGAAGCACCACCCACTTCACTATGGGCCTTACACTATCACCAAGGCTGTGAGTAGATATTATTTTTAGCTCAACACTCCACCCTTCCTTGGCTCGCACCCAATGTTCAATGTGGACCTCCTTCAACCATATTTTCCACCATTATTGGACACCTCCGAGATCACAGAACAATTGACACCAACAAAGCTCAACCCTGACTACATGGAACATGAATCCACTAATTATATAGTGGACACACAAGTCAAGGCTACTCGCCAACAGAGGATCCAACTTTATTGGTTTGTCTAGTCAGGGAAACTCCTACACCAAGGAAAGTCTCTCACCCATGGCCAAATTCAATAGAATTTTCCTCACCTGATGAGGGCACTCAACGCAATGGAGACCATTTCTTCCTAAGGGGGGAGGACTGATCCAGGTGGATATTGGTGGCCACCCACCTATTCCAGCTGGCTCCTCTTAACAATTTTTAGTTCAACACGTTCTTCGGTAATACTTTGTAATTGTGGGTTCTACACTTCCAGGGATTTTTGAATACCTACACAGTTTCCAGGTGTATATTTGTGACCATCTGCCTAATCCAACTAGCTTATTTTTGAAATTTTCATGTCAACACATCTTTTTGTATTTCCAGGGTCATTTAGGGGCCCTAAACAATGTTTTTTTGGCGTGATATAGTCAAACTATAGACTAAGTCAGAGTTTGATGGCATAATTTGTAGCTCTCTAAAATACCTTTCCAATGGGCTATCACCCAGCTAAAACAGAGATCGTATGCAAAAGTTACGACCCCGGGAATTTGAGGTACCAACTTACCTGTAGGGGCCCACATAACTTTTGGCGTTTCATCTCCTAAGGTTAGGTTTTTGGATGTCTAGGGTTTTGAGATTCATGAGTAATGTTAAAAAGGCCTCTCAAGAATCATTGTAATCATTCTACTCAGACAAATTCACATAGAAAGCCACATCGCTTCTCAGAGATAACTACCACCATTCGAGAAAATTGTTTTCGGTTTTGTAGTTTTACAGTTTCAGCCTGTTTTAATTATTATTCAATAGAAGTTATTGTTCACTGGATATTTGTTGTTGTTGTTCCTATCTCTGTGTTATTGTATTCTATCTGCTATTCCTTTCATTCCGCTCACCAATCCGGATCATAGTATTTTTGACAAAGATTGTAACGGCTATAAGCATATAAAGTTGTACAAACAAGGACCTAGGAGGGTTAGGTTAGAAAAAGAAGAAAGAAGGAAAAGAGAGAACTTTTACTGAGGAAAATATGTTAGTTAAATATTAAGAGTTAATTGGTTGTTAAACCACTGATTGTAATAATTCTTGTAGAAGATTCGAATAATTTAGTCTTTGAGGGTTAGGTCACATGATGGGGATCCTAGTGTGATGTCGTCAGCCTCACAGAGGGTTTTGACCCTCATTTTGATTGTATTACTAAAGATTTAATGCACGCAATGCAACATTTTGCAGCAGAATAAATAACAGAGAAGAGAAGCCAGATCTTTGTGGACGTAGCCCCGGGAGGGGGTGAACGACAATAAAACCTTGTGTTCTAGGTGATTGTTAATGAATGGTTTACTTTTCTATTGATCATTAGCTTAAGAATGAATGGTTAAAGTATCCCTATCAGCATGCATGCATAGGTTTAAAGATGAATAAATCATAGAGGTAGATGAATGATTAACAAGGATAATGCGTAAGGAAGAAATAACCCAATCACAATCCCTACTCATTCCTAGATTGCAAACACCTGAGTATTGCAGTCCCCCATAAAATCTATCTCGGGTGAGACTGCATTGTGCACCCTATGCGTAGCATTTCCTTCTGGTTTATGAGGAGGGTCTATAGTTTTGAGGGTTTTGTTGGAAACCTGTTTGAGACTAGAACCTAGGTCAACCCAAGAAGAAGTTAACCAACAATGTCCCAAGACACAGGAAGAGGAGGACATGTCTCGTGTTCCATATGCATGTGTGGTTGGTAGTTTTATGTATGGAATGGTATGTACTAGACCGAACATTGTACATGAAGTGGGATTTTTGAGCAGGTATATGTCAAAACCAGAGAAAGAGCATTGGACAACAATAAAGAGAATTTTCAGGTATTTGTGTGGCACTACTAGTTATGGATTGTGCTACCAAAGAAGACTAGGTTTGGACAGAGTGTTGGATAGACATGGCTTTGTGCATGAAGATTGAGCTGAAGATCTGGATCATGGAAGATATACAAGCGGGTATGTGTTTAACCTATTTGGAGGAGCAATCAGTTGGATGAGAAAAAGATAGTCTGTAGTGGCACTTTCAACTACAGAAGTTGAATACATGGCAGCCACTCATGCTAGAAAGGAAGCAATATTGTTACAAAGATTGTGTTTAGCTATTGATTTGGTACAAAAAGATGTAAGGATAGACTATGATAGTTAAAGTGCAATTTTCCTGGCAAAGAACCCAACTTATCATTCAAAGACAAAGAATATTGATGCTCAATATTACTTTGTGAGAGGCATGGTTGAAGAAAAGAAGGTGTTGTTGATGAAGGTGGATACTTTGAAGAATGTTGTAGATTCATTAACAAAATGTGTGAGCATTGAGAAGTTCTCTTGATGTAGAGGATCTATGGGCATTGTTAACCTGGATTGTTGACTACGTAACCCTGTAACCCCTTGTATGCAAAGAAAAACAACAAGTCGAAGAATGTTGGATATGTTTTATATTCTTTTCATGAGTAGAAGCAACGTTTATGTTGCATTGGGCATGCAGGGGGTAAGAGGGGGGTGGAGCCCCCCTATGCGGGGCTTCATGGGTGTCACCCCCAAAAACACATGTCCATTTTTGGGTGGTTTTTCGACACATGGTTTATCGTCGATGGTTTTCTATTTTTGATTAAGGAATTATGGTTGTTGACTAATTCAGGCCATTGGATTAGGGTTTTGGATGTCACTGGCTCCTAGATGTATACTATATTGTAAATAATGTATGTGTGAATGAATATAGAAGATGCTCGGTTTCCCGATTTGGGTTTTCAGCAAAAAAATCTCTGTGTAATATATGTATTTTCCATTGTATCTTTTATGTTCTTTTATTGAAAATATGTTTGCAGTAAATAATTGTACAAGGTTAAAATCTACATTTAGGCCCCTCTGAGAGAGATTTGCATTGATAGGAATGTAGTCCTTCTGGTGTATGAAGAAATGTCACTTATAAGATAACGTTGCTTTGGGTTTCATCCCTTTAAGGAGCATGTACCACATTTTGTGAGAAACTTTTAGGAAGGATAATAAAGTGATTCATATTCCAAGATGATCTGAAGATATAGCCAGCAGAGTCTAGTGATCTATATGCTCTTGCGAGCCTAACTCCCTAAAACCTCAGTCATAACTCAAAACACCCGAACACTTAGCCAACTCTTCACTGACCACCCACTCTCTTGGCTAAGCTCTCCTCAAGTGTTCTCTCTTCACTATCCCTGACTCTAGACTGCCTTCTACCCAAAACCCATTACATATTTATATTATTCTATTAGGTCTAAGCCTGTTACAACATGGCTACAATGTGGACACAATGTTCCAAACCTTCCTAACAAACTCTTGTTTCTTGTGCGTTGACAACTGATAATGTGCTAGCTTCTTTCTACATGCACTGCTCCTTTGCCTAAATGTTGTGGGATCCGCTTCTGCATGATTCCCAAATCTTATCCAAAATAGTATGCTCGAACAATATTTTTTGTGTTAGTTTTTTTTTTAAATGTTCATGCATCCACTGTAAAGTGTATATAACTTAAATTATAAAAGTGAATCACTATAAGTAGCTTTAATATTTTATTTTAAGTTATTTATTTTTCATGCAATTTTCATTTATAAAGTAACTTCACTGTAAAAGTGATCCCACTTATTCTATAAAATTGGGTCACTTCATAAAGAAACTTATTTGTAAAAGTGATGTTATTAAAAGGAGGGGTATCACCACATGGACCAAGTTCTACTTTCCATGTGGATCTTTGGTTATCATTTATGTCTTCTTTCAAAATGGCATAACTTTCGAATCCAAAGTCCATTTTCAGTGCTTTTTTTTTTTAAATAGTCTATGTTTTCAAGAGCATTCCATCTAGACCATCATTTTCATATTTTAAATCCATATTCTCTGCATATTTAATATGGATTCTCCCAGTGATATTTTTCTTACAAGTACCAACTATGTCTCATGGAAATCCCATATGGAGGATGTATTAAGAAGTAAACGAATGTACTGGATTACCTTGGGAAAAGAAAAAGAACCCATTGATGATGACAAGTATGACAAATTGGTTAATAGGAATGATGAATCACATGGACTAATTGGAATCTCCATCTCTCATGATTTAATGATTCACCTTTAAGGACTTGATGCCGCCAATAAATCTTGATAAAGTATTGAAGTTGTGTTTGGTAAAAAAAATATTATTCAAGCCCACCATTTGGAGAATCAGTTAATGACTTTAAGTCCAAATGTTTTTATTTGCATTGAATATTTTTTATCTAAGTTCAAATCACTTAGAATTTTATGTATAGAATTCCAACTAGATCTATCAAAAGATTGATACATATATGTTATTTTTGCTAAGCTTAGTACTGCATATTTAATTTTTGTATATACCTTTTATGCCACCAGAAAATCTCTAGGGAGTGCTTATAAAAAAACGTTTATTGAGTCCTTTTGTGATGCTCTGATTTGGGAGAAAGATAAGATAAATTGAAACTTGGATTGATTAGCACTATAGGTAAATCCAACAAATCCTTAGTGGCCCCCAAAAAAGATAAATCCAAGAATCCCAAGAAGAAACACCCCCACCACAATAAAAAGAAAAGCAAGGGTCTCAAACCCTCTCCGCCAGCTTCTTCCCATACTGGTGACAGAGGAGCAATATCTAAAAATAAGAAGACCGACAGACATTGCAACTTTTGTGGAAAATATGGTCACGAGGACTCCAAATGTTTTAAGAAGATGGCAGCTTTAGAAGCAACAATGAAGAAGCACAACATCATTATTGATTCTGCTACTTCTTCTTCTTCTCATGGACATGCACTTTCTATGTCTGGTTTCTCCTTCAATGCAAATTCTACTTATTCTTCTTATGAGTGTATTATTGATTATGGAGCACCTTATCATATGGATAAGGAAAAATCTATATTTTCTACTATAAATGAATGTAACACCAAGAAAGTATTTGTTGGTGATGATAGATCTCTTAGTGTTGTAGGGTTTGGAATAGTTTAGGTAGATAATGGTCATTTCAATGATGTATTATGTGTTCCAAGTCTTTCTTGAAACCTGCACACATATTTATAGTATTCTATTAGGGCTAAGCCCATTACAACATGGCTACAAAGTGGACAAAATGTTCCAAAAATTCCTAAAAAACTCTTGTTTCTTGCACGTTGACCACTGATAATGTGCTAGCTGCTTTCTATGTGCACTTCTCCTTTGCCTAAATTTTGTGGGATCTGCTTCTACACGATTCCCAAAACTTATCCAAAATAGTATGCTCAAACAGTCTCTTTTTTGTTATTTTTTTTTAAACGTTCATGCATCCATTGTAAAGTGTATATAACTTAAATTATAAAATTGAATCACTATAAGTAGCTTTAATATTCTATTTTAAGTTATTTATTTTGCATGCAATTTTCATTTATAAAGTAACTTCACTGTAAAAGTGAACCCACTTATTCTATAAAATCAGGTCACTTCATAAATAAACTTATTTGTAAAAGTGATGTTATTAGAAGGAGGGGTATCACCATGTGGACAAAGTTCTACTTTCCATGTGGCTCTTTGGCTATCATTTATGTCTTCTTTCAAAAGGGCATAACTTTCACATCCAAAGTCCATTTTCAGTGCTTTTTGTTTTAAAATAGTCTATGTTTTCAAGAGAATTCCATCTAGACCATCATTTTCATATTTTAAATCCATATTCTCTACAAATTTAATATGGAATCTCCCAGTGATATTTTTCTTTCAAGTACCAACTATGTCTCATGGAAATCCCATATGGAGGATGTATTAAGAAGTAAATGAATGTACTGGATTACCTTGGGAAAAGAATAAGAACCCATTGATGATGACAAGTATGAAAAATGGGTTAATACAAATGATGAATCACATGGACTAATTGGAATCTCCATCTCTCATGATTTAAGTTTTCACCTTTAAGGACTTGATGCCCCCAATAAATATTGATAAAATCTTGAAGTTGTGTTTGGTAAACACAATATTATTCGAGCCCACCATTTGGAGAATCAATTAATGACTTTAAGTCCAAATTGTTTTCTTTGAATTGAATATTGTTTATCTAAGTTCAAAACACTTAGACTTTTATGTATAGAATGTCAACTAGATCTATCGGAAGATTGATGCATATATGTTATTTTTGCTAAGCTTGGTACTGCATATTTAATTTGTGTATCTACCTTTTATGCCACCAAAGAAGCTCTAGGGAGGGATTATAAAAAACCATTTCTTGAGTCCTTTTGTGATGCTCTGATTTGGGAGAAAGACAAGATAAATTACAAATTGGATTGATTAACACTTGAGTAAATCCAACAAATCCTTAGTGGCCCCCAAAAAAGATAAATCCAGGAATCCCAAGAAGCAACATCCTCATCATAATAAAAATAAAAAAAAGGGCCTCAAACCCTCTCCTCTAGCTTCTTCTCCTACTGGTGACAAAGTAGCAATATCTAAAAATAACAAGACTGACAGACATTGCAACTTTTGTGGAAAATATCATCATGAGGAGTCCAAATGTTTTAAGAAGATGGAAATGCTAGAAGCAGCGATGAAGAAGCACAACATCACTATTGATTCTGCTACTTCTTCTTCTTCTCACGGACATGCACTTTCTATGTCTAGTTTCTCCTTCAATGCAACTTCTACTTATTCTTATGATGAGTGGATTATTGATTCTAGAGCATCTTATCATATGAATAAGGAAAAAGCCATATTTTCTGCTATAAATGAATGTAACACCAAGAAAGTATTTGTTGGTGATGATATATCTCATAGTGTTGTAGGGTCTGGAATAATTTAGGTACATAATGGTCATTTCAATGATGTATTATGTGTTCCAAGTCTTTCCTACAACCTTCTATTAGTATATCATATTACTCATTTAAGTGAAGGTAAAACCATAGAGTTTTCACCTCACGAAGTTGTAATCAAGTATCTAAAAGATCCTAAGCATGCTCTTGTAGCTAGAATTGCTGATGATATTACCAGGTTATAAAAGTTTGGCAGCATTGGGTCATCATCTTTTCCATAATGTTTTGCCTCATAATGATAACTTGAGCCAACTTTGGCATGAAACAAAGTTATCAACTTAACAAGAACTCTCCAAAGTTCTTTTTTTTTAGAGGTCACATTTTTTATCTCGATTTCAAAAAATGGTGCTACCGATAGCACCCATTTTTTGCAAGGTGGTTGAAATTGTGACTTGATTAAAATCATTGCTTTGACAACCAATACCATTGCAAACAATTGACCCTCAAATCAAAAAGTGATGCTACTGGTAGCACCCTTCTTATTTTTGGAATTAAAATTGTGACTTAATTGAAATTGGTGCCTCGATCATTGGTACTATCATGAAAAAATAACTTCAAATTAGCTTGTAAAACAAAAAGTGTTATTTTATCTATTAATCAATTTTATTTTGTTTTCTAAATCTACAGTAAAATAAATTGAAAAAAATAACTCCACATACATGTTTCTTTTTTTCTTTAAAGGGAAACAAAAACAATTTTCTATAAAAACTAATTTTTTAATGAAAAAATCCTTTTTTTTTAATTGAAAATACACATTAAAAAAAATAAAAAATTAATGAAAAACACAATTTTTTTATTTAAAAAAAAAACATTTTTTTAAATAATGTATAAAAAAAATTTAAAATTTTAAAATGATAACATAAAACATTATAATCAAAAGTTAAAAATATATATATATATATATATATTAAATATAAATTGAAACAAAAAAAATTAAAGATGAAATTAATAAAACACAAACATAAACTTAAAAAAAAATACAAAAAAAATAAAATTAAAAACAAGCTTAAACCGAAAAGTTAAAGAATAAAAACGTTAAAAAAGAAACACAAGTTTAAAAAAAATAAAAATGCATTAAATAGAATTGAAACAAAATTTTAAAACTCAAATTAATAAAACACAAACATAAATTAAAAAAAATAAAATTATAAATACGCATAAACTAAAAAATGTTTAAATGGAAAACATTTAAATTCAAAAAAAAGGGAAAAGAAAAATTTTTAAAATAACAAAACAAATAAATACAAATATTAAAATAAATGTGTTTAATGAAGTGGTAACGGGGAGGACAATGCCCCCACCTTTTACTTTGTTTTATGTATCATAAAATGAGGTAAAGGGGATGGGGCATCACCCTCCCCTTCCCACTTCATTAAAGACATTTATTTTTTGGAATAATACTTCTCTGTGGTTTCTGAATGGGAATAATACTTCTCTACAGTTTTGAAATTATATCTCTGCAGTTTTGAATGAGAATAATAATTGTCTGCAGTTTTGAAATTATATATTTGTGGTTTTGAATGAGAATGATACTTCTCTGTGATTTTGAAGGAAATATTTTATTTCTAACATTACATATTTGTCGTTTTGAACATGAATAATAGTTCTATTTAATTTTTACCTTTTTTTACTAGAAGAATCTCTGTAGTTTCTCTTGATTTCTCACTGAGGGGAACTTCTCTACTGTTTTCGAAAATTATTTTTGACTTCTTCAACCGATTGAGCAATTGGACACGTGAAATGAGATCAGTCACTTTTTACTTTGATTCAATTTTAATTTAAAATATATTTATAATCTTTGATTCAAAAAATGGTGCTATCGATAGCACCCATTTTTTGCAAGGTGGTTAAAATTGTGACTTGCTTGAAATCATTTCCTTATCATTGCCTTGACAACCAATACCATTGCAAACGATTGACCCTCAAATCGAAAAGTGATTCTACCAGTAGCACCCTTCTTATTTTTGGAGTTAAAATTGCGACTTAATTGAAATTGTCGTCCCGATCATTGGTATTGTCACGAACGAATAACTTCAAATTAGCTTGTAAATCAAAAAGTGATATTTTATTTTATTTTCTAAATCTACATTAAAAAAAAATTGAAAAAAAGAACTCCACATACATGTTTCCGTTTTTTCTTTAAAAGGGAAAAAAACACATTTTTCTATAAAAAACAATTTTTAATGAAAAAAAAACTTTTTTTTAAACGAAAATTTGTTTTACTTAATAAAAATACACATTTTGTAAAAAAAAATGCAATTGTTTTAATGAAAAACACCATTTTTTTTTTAAAAAAAACACAATTGTTTTTTGAAAAATGTATAAAAAAAAATTAAAAAAACAAAAACAAAATGATAACATAAAGAATTATAATCAAAAGTTAATGAAAAAATATATTAAATAGAAATTGAAACAAAATACTTTAAACCTGAATTTAATAAAACGCAATCATAAATTTAAAAAAAAAAAAAACTTAAAATTAAAAAT
>ML776850.1:10682-21795 GCA_009831015.1 Picea engelmannii | reverse complement strand
AATAAAACGCAAACAAAAATTAAAAAAAAATTATAAACTTAAAAAAAATAAAAAATTATAAATAAGCTTAACTAAAAAAAGTTTAAAAGGAAAACATTTAAATTAAAAAAAAAAAGAGGAAAAGAAAAATTTTTAAATAACAAAATAAATAAATACAAATACTAAAATAAATGTGTTTAATGAAGTGGGAAGGGGGAGGGTGATGCCCCCACCCTTTACCTTGTTTTATGTATCATAAAACAAGGTAAAGGGGATGGAGCATTGCCCTCCCCTTCCCACTACATTAAACATATTTATTTTCTGGAATAATACTTCTCTGTAGTTTTTGAATGGGAATAATACTTCTCTATGGTTTTGAAATTATATTTCTGTGGTTTTGAACAAGAATAATGCTTCTCTACGGTTTTGAAATTATATCTTTGCAGTTTTGAATGAGAATAATACTTCTCTACGTTTTTGAAGGAGATATTTTATTTCTAACATTATATATCTGTCATTTCGAACGAAAATAATAGTTCTCTTTCGTTTTTCCCTTTTTTTACCAGAATAATCTCTATACTTTCTCTCGGTTTCTCGCTGAGGGGAACCTCTCTGCTATTTTCGTAAATTATTTTTGGCTTCTTCAACCGGTTGAGCAATTGGACACGTGAAATGAGGTCAATCACTTTTTACTTTGATTCAATTTTAATTTAAAATATATTTATAATCTATTAACGCTTGAAAATTAGAGAGATTTAAATATATTTTATTTATTATTTTTTTATTTTTTTAAGTTTTATAAGTAAAAGTTGATTTGAGAGATAATAATTAATATCAATTAAAAAAAAAAAAAATTCATTTTTAAAGTCAATCCAAAATACTAATTGTTACAATTTTTTCTCTTCTTTTCAATATGAGCACTCCACCACCTATTCCAAAAACTCAACCTAATAGGGGGAGGCCCCCCAAAATCACCATAGAGATCCTTTATGATTATATGGAATCAATAGAAAAAATGAGAGAAGAGAGATATGTCAAAATCCAAATAAAGTTAGAATTATTAAAAAAAAAGAGTGAAGAAAGAGGCGTAAAACTCCAAATAGAACTAGAGACAATGATTGATAAAAAAATCAGACTCTTCAAAGATACCATTCACACTCAAATATAGGATAAACTCTTAGGGTTCAAGAGTGAATTGCAGACAATAAAGCATAGGATTCAAGAAATGGAAAAACATCAACAATCAACCCAAGAAGGAGAGGTTGAAGAAAATCACAACTTGAAAGATAGGATTAAAGAGCTAGAAGAAAAAATAACCAACAATTTGATGCTCAATAATATGAAAAATAAATTGGATATCAAACCCATCAAAGAGGAAATGAATAAGTTAATCGAACTAGACCATGAGTGTAACAAAAGAGCCTTGAACCTCATAATTTTTGGTATAAAAGAACAAGAAGAGGAGGATACTCTAGCAATAGTAAAAGAAAAATTAAATAATAAATCACATAAGTTTAATCAAATCAGTCTTAAACCCTAATTATATTTCAATCGAATTACAATTCACCTAATGTGTATTTGAATCGAAGTTGATTCAATTGGTGTTTGGATTTCCTGGGGGTTTGAATCAATTTTCAAGCAGGACTAACTATCACCTCCATTTCTTTTGAACTTACCTCATAGAAGCAAAGAGTCTAGGAAAAATAATTGATCATAAATATAGGTTGATCCGTGTCAAATTAAGTTGTAACGACCATAAATATAGCATACTTAGTAAATATCTGAGCTTAAAAGGGTCATGGATATTTATAAATGAAGACCTCATTCCCAATGACCAAGCTGAATTAAGGAATGAAGTTCAAAAGGTAAAAGAATCCAGGAAAGAAAGAAAATGAGCAATAATTAGAAATTGAAAAGCTATTGTTAGGGATAGAGACTAGAAGGATAATAATAAATAGGAATTTGGGACAATCGTGATCCTTTTTTGGAACTGTCATGGATTTCCATGGTGTAAAGGCCCTATGATAAGTTGGATCTCGAGTGATATTGATATTATTTGTCTAGTTGAAACTTGGGAGCATGAGGAGTCTAAGGTCCCTAACATAGAAGGATTTTTCTTGTGGTTGGCATGGAGAAAAAAATCTCCTTGTAGAGGGATATGAGACATAGCTTTTTATATTAGAAAGAGGATTTCTCGTCACATTCAAATTCATAAGATTGACCATCTCAATCAATATATTTGGATATAAATTTCAGACACCAATGCTAAGAAGACATATATAGCAATTTTCTATTTTGCACCTATTAATTCTATTTTCTATAAGAAAAACAATCTAGATAACAATGGTCACTATAATAATTTATAACAAGATATTTATAGTTTGAAAAATGAAGGTAATATCCTCCTGCTGGGAGACTTTAATGTTAGGACTGCAACTAAACAAGCTACTCTTTTAATCAATAATTCCATCCATAATTCTTTATGGCTAGATGAGGACCTTGTTTTACTAATAGCTACAAAAGAAGCTTTGAATACCTAATTGACAATTTGTTTGGTACTGAGTTGGTCAAGCTCTGTAGCTCTCAAGACCTAATAATTTCCAATGGAGTAATGAAGTGGTCAAAATCCAACCAGATGAATTGTATTCATGGGATAGGTAGTAGTGTCATAGATTATGTGATATCTGATATCCCTATTTCCAACCAAATAACAACTTTTAACCTTTTAAATGACCATGAGCCCGACTCTGATCATAAACCTTTAACCCTAACTCTAAACTTTTCCATGCACAAGAGTTCCATTGAAGAGAATTATGATAATCAAAGGAATTTACACTTTGACAAAATTAAATTAGACCTTTTCTTAAAGGATTTAAATAGTAAATTAAATATCATAACTTATAATGACAACATTGAAGAAATATATCATAATTTTACAACTACCCTTTCCACTTCTATTAACAAGTTCTCTTTCGAGGTGTTGTATAAAAATAATAATAGACAACCAACCCTTGGTATGATAAAGAATGTAAAATTTCTAGGAAATCCATTAGGGATGCTTCTAATTGTTGAAATAATGTAATTGCAAAGAGTATTCTTATTATTATTGATATATTATTCATAGGATCGATCCCCATTGTGTATTGATCATGTTGATTATTGTAATAGGACCAAATCCCCTTTTGTGGATTGGTCCAAAGACAATTGCAATAGGCAGAATAAGAAGTCGACCCCAGCAGATATTAAAGAGACCCAAAAATATAATAAAGGTGGGTTTACCCACCTAGTTTGAGAAGTCGGCCCTGCCAGTAAAGAGACACTTCACACATGCCAGACTTGTATAAATAAAGGACTACATAGATGATTTTAGGGGCTAAATTTCGCTCATGGGCTAATTTTTCATGATTTTTCCAAAAATGAGATTCGCTATTTTAAAAATGATTCGCCCAAATTCTATAGGATAAAATTATTTTACCTTAAAAATCACCAAAATTAAAAAAAAACTATATAAAATCCTTAGAAATTTGAATATTTTTACAAAGAATATCGCCAAACATTTATAGTTGGAATATGAAGGATTAGTAAGATTAGCCAAGGTTTCTACATTTAAAAATAAATTTCCATCCTTAAAATCATCCCTAAGGAGGCTAGCACCTCACTTAGACACAACTCACTTACTCAGTTTGAGAGACAAGTTATGATCTATTACCGAAGAAGGAGAGAGAGAGTGGTGCATATCTAGGAGAGGACTTTCTGTATTAGCATAAGAGATCTCTTGGCATTGTATTGGCTATCTACATTAAGTAAGTTTTGTTGGGTTTTCTTCCCCTAGAGGGTTTCCCAGGATAAATATTGTGTCTCTTGTGATTGTGTATTTCTCAGTGATCTTGGATTATGCTTATTGTTATCTAATGAAATGAAAACATCTATAATAATGGCTTAAACATTAACATGGTATCAGATCCAAGCTAAAGGAAACATCTTTCACAAGTGAAAAAGTCATTGTTACCATACATGAAAATTAGGGCTTTCTGATGGTGAATATTTTTAGCCCCGAAACCATATAGAAAAGTGCACCATCCCCTAAGGATCATTTTGGCACTCTCGGGGCACCTTTTCAGTGGCTGGATCTCCCAAAAAGTGAAACTCTAGTTTCACAAAGTACCAGAAGTACCAGAAAACCAGTGTACCAGAAGTACCAGAGTACCAGAGGTACCAGAAAACTAGAAGCATGAGTCCAGAAACCTGTAGATCAAGTTTGGAGGAGAAAAAATTGGATTTTCTCATATCTAAACACACCAAGATACTTGCCTCAGCTAAGCGCACCTCCTGGTAAGTTCAGTTTTTTATTTTTAGCACTTTCATTTTTTGGTCATTTTCCTAGCTCCAGGTAAAGACGTTTGCAAGCATTAAGCTTGTTGACAAGTTAGAAGGAGTGGAAAAATTTTGTGCCTGGAAGTATAGGATTGGCCTCATTCTTGAAGAGAATGACCTAGCAAGATTTGTCAAATAAGAATTACCAGAACCCGACGACGCTGCAGAAAAGGCAAAGCATCAAAAGGACACAATAAGGGCCAAAAGAGTGATTGCAGATTCAATTAAAGACCACCCGATTCCTTATGTGTCATCTAAGAAGACTCTGAAAGAGATGTTTGATGCCTTGACCAGACTATATGAAGGAAATAACATAAACTGAAAGATGAATCTTAGAACTCAACTGAAGAATACAAGGATGCAGAAAGGAGAAATGATTCAGGAATACTTCTCCGGAATCTCATAATTCAAAGAACAGCTAGAAGCTATTGGAGATACCATAGATGAAGACAAACTCATAAATATGGCCCTAAATGGCCTCACAAGACCTTGGGATGCTTTCATCCAGACGATATGTACCAGAAAGGAGAAATTGAAGTTTGACAGTCTATGGGAAGAATGCATCCAAGAAGAAACAAGAGTAGTGAATCGGGAAGCGTTACTAGCTAAGGATGATGATGAAGCCCTAGCTACTCACACCAAATGAGGAAGGAAGAAACCCTACTTACAAAAGGAGACTCATAAAGAGCCTCAACAATCAAATAAATTCAATCATAAAGAATCTCATCCAAGGAGATTTCAGAAGAGAGGACAACGAAAGGAAAGAGACTACTCATCTGTACAATGCTATCATTGTGACAAGATGGGACACATTGCAAATTTTTGTCCAGCTAGATGAGGAGAATAGAAGAGAAAACAAAAGAGGCTCCATGCCAATGTAGTCGAAGATGAAGAGCCACCCGCAAAGATGATAAGAGAGGAGATCAAAGACCATGTGTTGATCTCGGCCATCTCAGGATCTGTAACACTTGGAGAGGACACTTGGCTCATTGATAGTGGTGCATCCAAGCACATGATGGGACAAAGAAACATCCTCTCTTGTATCTCAGAAAATAAGTTTTCTCAGAAAGTGACACTTGGTGATGATTACCAGTATCCCATCAAGGGAGTGGGAGAATCAAACCATAAACTGAATTCAGGGAATTCACTAAAAATGAAGGACGTACTATATGTACCAGGATTGAATAAGAACCTACTCTCCATTTCATATTTAGAGAAGAAAGGCTTCAGAGTTTCCTTTATAGATGGATAAGTTCTTATGTGGGCTAAAGGAGAAACCTTAAATGAAGCAATCATCATTGGAAATGAAGAAAATGACTTATATAAACTAAAGGGTCACTCAGAGCTTGCCATGACCCACGCCATTAAAGACTCATGTGAGCTTTGGCACAAAAGGTTAGCTCACATCAACTACAAGGCACTACCATACATATGCAAAGTAGTCACAGGTTAACAGAACTCAAAGGTGACCACAAAGGTGTATGCAATGGATGTGCACAAGGGAAGAATATCAAGAATCCATTTATGAGGAGGGACAACAAGTCAGAAGGAGTCCTAGAACTCATCCATTCAGATGTTTCTGGCCCAATGCCATCATCCTCCATTAGTGGGTATGTATATTATGTATCATTCATTCATGATTACTCTCATAAAACCTAGATATATTTCTTAAAGACTAAAGATGAAGTGTTCAGTAAGTTCAAGGAATTCAAATCCTTGATAGAGAACCTTTCTGAAAAGAAGATTAAGATACTCAGGTCAGATAATGGAGGAGAATATACCTCAAAAGAGTTTGTGAACTTCTACAAACATGTTGGGATCAAGAGGGAACTCACTACTCCCTATAATCCCCAACAAAATGGTGTAGTTGAACGGAAGAACAAAACCATGCTGGAAGTTGTGAAGACTATGATCCATGATCAAGATCTTCCTATGTGCTTATGGGAAGAAGCAGCAATGGCAGTTGTTTATGTGCAGAACTGATTATCCCATAGTGCACTTGGGCTTAAGACACTGGAAGAGATGTTCACCGGAAAGAAGCCAGAGGTAAGCCATCTCAAAATATTTGGTTGTCCAGTGTTTATTCATATACCTAAAGAAAAGAGAAACAAGATGGACTCTTCAGGAAAGAAGGGAATATTTGTGGGATACTGTGAGGTCTCCAAGGCCTTCAAAATCTAAAATATGCATCACTCAAGAAATCTAAAATATTCCATATTGAAGAGGTATATGAAGAGGAACCCGTAATCCCCAACACTGCAATGAGGGAGGTTACCAAAGCTGCAGAACTAGTGAGGGAAGTTGTAACTTCCCCTGATGAGGAACTTCTAGAAGACCATGATATAGTAGAAGTGAAAGAACCTCCTCAGATGACAATCCTCCATAAAAGAAAGCCATCTTGGGCTAGAGAGCTTATTCAAGATGGAGAGAAGTACGGTGTTCCCCAAGGAACCACGAGACAAGTGAAAAGACCAAATCCATTCTCCAGTTATACGGCTTTGATGTGTGACCTCCTAGAAGAGGAGCCTACCTATTTTGAAGAAGCCATTCAAAGGAAAGAATGGGCATATGCCATGATAGAGGAATACCAATCCATAATGAAGAACGAAGTATGGGAAATAGTTCCCACACTGAAGAGTAAAGATGTGGTATCCTCCAGATGGCTCTTCAAAATAAAACATGTTGCTGATGGAAGTATTGAGAAGCATAAAGAAATATTTGTCACTCGTGGCTTTTCCCAGAAGGAAGGCATTGACTATGAAGAGACATTCACTCCTATGGCCATATACACTTCGATCAGAACCATCATAGCTCTTGCAGCTAAGATGAAGTGAAAGCTGCACCAGATGGATGTGAAGACATATTTCCTAAACGGTGTTATCGAAGAGGAAGTGTATATAGAGAAACCTCAAGGATTTGAGGTTGAAGACAGGAAGTCTCATGTCTGCAGAATGAAGAAAGCCTTATACGGATTGAAGCAAGCTCCTAGAGCTTGGTATGGCCATATAGATAGTTTCTTGACGAGCTTAGGCTTTACCTAGAGTAAATCAGACTCAAATATCTACTTCAAAATCATGAATAATGAGCCAGTAATCTTACTGCTATATGTGGATGACTTATTCTTAAATAGAGAAGAAAATCTCATCACAGAATGTAAAAAGAGACTTGCCTCAGAATTTGAAATGAAATACCTTAGCCTAATGCATTATTTCTTAGGTCTTGAGGTATGGAAGAGTCCTGAGAGGATCTTCCTTAACCAATGGAAGTACACAGTCAAAATCTTGAAGAGATTCGACATGTTGGAATGCAAGCCCATGAATACACCCATGGAAGCGAAGTTGAAGCTGTTGGTCGATACGTCGTCAGAATTGATCGATGCCACACTGTATAGATAGATTATTGGATCGTTGATGTACCTGACGAACACTAGACTAGACATTTGTTTTGTCGTGAACACCTTGAGTCAGTTTCTGGTAGAACCCATACGTGTTCACCTAGTGGCTGCAAAACATGTGATGAGGTACCTTAAAGGTATAATAGATTATGGTCTCGGCTATGATGGAGATCATAATTTAACATTGAGTGGATATACTGATGCAGATTGGGCAGGAAGTGTTTATGACAGGAAAATCACTTCAGGATGTTGTTTCAGTTTGGGATTAGCTATGATCTCGTGGAAAAGTAGGAAGCAATCTAGTATTGCTCTCAACACAACGGAAGCAGAATACATTGCTGCATGTTCTGCCAGCTGCGAAGCTATATGGCTTCGAAATTTGTTGACCGGCCTATTTGACTTAGAGATGAGAGCAACCGTGATTCTATGTGACAACCAGAGCTGCATAAAAATGATAGAGAATCTTGTATTCCATGACAGGCCGAAGCACTTAGAGATCCGTTATCATTACATCCATGACATGGTACAGAAAGGAGCCTTGAAGCTCCAGTACATTAGCACAGATGAATAGGTTGTTGACGTGTTGACCAAGCCCCTATCTCGTGTGAAGTTTGAGTACTTCTGAGATAAGCTTGGCATAGTCTGAAAGGACCTTCCTTGAAAGGGGGAGTAGATGTGATGTTCCTTGCTTCTTACCTAGTTGTCAGACGTAAAGAAAGATGTGATGTTCCTTGCTTCTGACCTAGTTGTCAGACATAAAGCAAGATGTGATGTCCCTTGCTTCTGACCTAGTTGTCAAACATAAAGCAAGATGAGATGTGTACCTTGCTTCTTACCCAGTTGTCAGACGTAAAGCAAGAAGAGATGTTCCTTTCTTCTGACCTAGTTGTCAGACGTAAAGAAAGATGATATGTGTACCTTTCTTCTGACCTAGTTGTCAGATGTAAAGAAAGAAGAGATGTTCCTTGCTTCTGATCGAGTTTTCAGACGTAAAACAAGATGAGGTGTTCCTTTCTTCTGACCGAGTTGTCAGACGTAAAGAAAGAAGAGATGTTCCTTACTTCTGACCGAGTTGTTAGACGTAAAGCAAGAAGAGATGTTTCTTGCTTCTGACCAAGTTGTCAGATGTAAAGCAAGAAGAGATGTTCCTTGCTTCTAACTGAGTTGTCAGACGTAAATCAAGATGAGATGTTCCTTGCTTCTCACTGAGTTGTTAGATGTAAAGAAATATGATATGATGAGACTAGCACTGAGTTTTCGGCTGGATAGTTGTGACGTAAAGCCAGTCTAGTATCCTGCTTCCAACCTGATGGTTGTGATGTAAAGTAGGATGAGTATCTTGCTTCCAGCTTGAGCATTGTGACTTAAAGCAAGACGATGAGATGAGACAAGTACTGATCTTCCATATTGACAGCTATGATGTAAATCCAGTCTTGTATTATGATGAGCCAGCCTTGTTCTATGATGATGATGATGTATCAATTTTTATACTACTACATATTGATGCAGATGATGATGGCATTCCTTGAGAATGACGATGTTTCCAATGAAGAAAACTTCCGATGATTTATAGATATGTCAGTCAGTGTTCCAAGATGATATTGATGATGTTGTCCTCTCACCCACTTGATGCTATTGATGATGTTGTCCTCTCTCTCTCGCATGATGTTGCTAAAGAATACCCTTCTTGTTAAGGGGGAGTGTTGAAATAATGTAACTACAAAGAGTATTCTTATTATTATTGATATATTATTCATAGGATCAATCCCCATTGTGGATTTATCATGTCAGTTATTATAATAGGACCAAATCCCCTTTTGCGGATTGTTCAAAAGACAATTGTAATAGGCAGAATAAGAAGTCGGCCCCAACAGATATTAAAGAGACCCAGAAATATAATAAAGGTGGATTTACCCACCCAGTTTGAGAAGTTGGTCCCGCCAGTGAAGAGACACTTCACACGTGCTAGACTTGTATAAATAAAGGAGGCTAGTGCCTCACTTAGACACAACTCACTTGCTCAGTTTGAGAGACAAGTTCTGATATGTTACCGGAGAAGGAGAGAGAGAGTGACGCATATCTAGGAGAGGACTTTTTGTATTAGCATAAGAGATCTCTTGGCATTGTATTGGCTATCTATATTAAGGAAGTTTTGTTGGTTTTTCTTCCCCTAGAGGGTTTCCCAGGATAAATGTTGTGTCTCTTGTGATTGTGTATTTCTTAGTGATCTTGGATTATGCTATTGTTATCTAATGAAATGAAAACATCTATAATAATGGCTTAAACATTAACACTAATGAGTCCTTAAAACTCGATAAGATCAATACGTACAAATCCCTAATTAAAAGGAAAAAAAAAGGTACTATATTAATAAAATGCAAGAGAAACTTTCACAACTATATAAGTTGGATCCTAAGAAGTTTTGGAGCCAAATTCTAAACCACAATACTAAAGAAAATAATAGGATTCCCTTAAGGGACTAGAATTCCTAGCTTAAAAATCTTTACGAGTTCCCTAATTCCATGTAAACCATTCCTATTTTCCTTACAAAGGAAGATTTTTTTTATTTAGATGACATAGAGTTCGGGGTTAAGTGTCTTGCAAATGGGAAAGATAAAGACATTGAAGGCTACGAAGTTGAAATTTTTAAAATTGGAGGGCCTATACTTATCCATCGCATACACAAGCTCTTCAATTTAGCAGTCAACCAAGGCTTTTCTAAACCCTGGACACAAAGCCTCATTGTTCCTATTTTTAAAAATGGGGATAGAAACGTTCCCTCTAATTATAGGGCCATTATGATTAGCTCAATTTTAGTCAAGATTTATGGAATTATTTTGTAAAATAATATTAGCCTTTGGCTAGAAAGTCACAGTAAAAGAGATAAAGGCCAGGATGGGTTTAGGAGATATCATTCAACTGTGGACCATATTGTTACCTCTAGGATCATTGCAGAGGAGTTTCTCAATACTAAAACAAATATTTTTTGTTGTTTTATTGACATTAGAAAATCTTTTGACATATTTCCTAGGAAAAACCTTTGGAATAGGTTGGGAGAGATAAAAGTGCCTCTCAAATTGAGGGCTTCTACAATAAGGATGTATGAGAAGATCGAATGATCCGGATTATTTTCGGCATGAAATGAGAGTGGAGATATACTAAAGAAATGCACAGAGATATCGCGTATATACAGTAATATAACAGAAATATATCAGAGATGCACCCATAAACATAGAGATACAGTAATACACGATTTCTATTAATGAAAGAAATGTACAGAGACTGTAAAAATACAGAGTGAAAGACTCGCTAGAATGGTGGCAGCTTATCTCTGAGAAGAGATGTGATGGCTACTCGCATTCGCAA
>ML776849.1:4209836-4266223 GCA_009831015.1 Picea engelmannii | reverse complement strand
GAGTTTTGGAAATTGGTTCTGCACCAGGTTTTAGCTCAATTGTAAAATCAAGCTCCCTCTCAGGAGGTAACCCTGGTAACTCATTCGGGAAAACATCTTGAAATTCTGACAATACCGGATACTGATCCAATGAGGGTCCCTTCATTTCATTCACTTCTTCCACTACATAAAGTCGACACCGTTGCCTCAAGCATCGCTTAACCTTCATATTGGATATAAAGCGTAATGACACTTTTCTCTGTACACCCTAGATCTCTATTGGTCTTCCTTCATCATCGACACAAAGCACCCTCTTTGCAAAACAATCTACCAAAGCTCGATGAGATGATAACCAATCCATTCCAATGATTAGGTCATATGCCCCGAGAGCAGTGACGTATACTTTCAACCTGGTAGTACACACTCTGAGGTCTACTATACAATTATCCACACTAGGTCCTACTGCTTGTTTTTCCCCCGAAGCCATCTCGACTTGTTTAAAGTCATCATGCTCGTAGGCTGCCAACCCACTCTTTTCTAATGCAGATGGTGAAATGAAACTATCTGTCACACCAGAATCAAACAAAATCTTAACATTGATATGATTTAGCGTACTTGATGACTCCACCACTGTGGATTGATGTTCGTCCTGGCGGTTATTAACTGCTGCGTAAATATGGTGGCTGCTACTTGCTCTCCCCATCGACGCCTTTCCTTCTCTATGCACGAACCCTAATTGTAACTCTGGATAGTCCCGTTCATAATGGGGTCCTTCGCATCTCCAACAGGCAATACGAGATTGAACCGGTGCACTGTTATGTGACTGATTCCTAAACGAGTTCGTTCCCCTGGAACCCCTGCCTCTGCTCATTGTTCCCTGAGATGGTCGTGGTCCTGTCTGCACCGTTGGCGATGAACGAGATGCTGCACTCGCTGCCATTGAAATCCCTATAGTTACTGTCCTTGGCGTGAATCTGTTACCATACGGTGGTGGCCTTGAGCCCCCTTCCCTAGGAAATGTCCTCGGGGCCTTTCCTACGAATCCAGGGTGATGCGGAAATGTCGATCTTGCACCCCCAGTCAAGTTCATATGTTCTTCCACATAACACGCACTTTCCACCGCCTCCACTAATTAAGACGGCTTCCACATCCTCACCATAGCTCTTATCCTAGGGTTCAATCCATAGATGAAGCGCTCTGCCTGTCATTGGTCACTATCCATATACGACACATATTTGACCAGTTTCATAAACCTGATCTCATATTCTTATACCGTTTTGTTTCCCTGTATTAAGGCATGAAATGCCCCAACCTGTTGTTCCTCGTAGTACGCCGATAGATATTTCCTCCTGAACCTTTCCTCTAAAAGTTCCCAAGATACTATGTCTGGGGTAAGGTGCAATTGTCTTTCCAGGTTTCCCCACCAGTTCAAGGCATTGTCCCTTAACTTAAAAATGGTGATCTTCACCTTTGAGTTGGACGTATAGTCCCTTAGGGAAAAACACTTGGTCATGCCTTCCAACCATGCTTCTGCGCGTTCATTGGCGCGACCCCCGACAAACTCCGGAATTTTGATCTTCTGCAACTCTCACGTGATGTCTTCAGGTGGAGGTCCTCCCCCTGAATCCCTTGACACTTCTGAATTACCTGTTCCAGACAGTGGGGGTTCCACTTCCGTCCCTCTCGGTTGTTGCCCCTTTAAAGTCTCGTTGATGGCTTCCAACGAGCGCAGTATGAGGGCTAGTTCGGGCGCTGGTGGTGGTGGTGCTGGTGGTGTTGGAGGTGCTTACGACGATGCTCCCCTACCTCGACTCCCTCGAGTCCTGAACATCCTGTGTGCTTTGACCTGCATCAACCAAAGTTGTCAGGGTGAGTTCCAGGATGTTTTAAATTGGTGCTACTCAAACTAGAAATAGGGTTAGGCATAAGTTTTCTTTACTTGTCTGTAAACAGACGTTACTCCATTAGGGGATTGGCTAGGTTAGGGTTAGGTTTAAGCATCTAAGCTTCATTTATTCACCCCTATGAAAACTACTATTGGTTTTCTACCCTATAGATACGTTAGCCTTGCGCCTCTATGCTTACGCTCCTAGTGCATATGCCGCCTCCTTCCTACTTGTCCTAGTCTGAGCCCTTTTAATTTACACTTACAACTTGATTAAAAATGACTCCCGGCCTTATGTTTATTAATTTACGCTGATATGCGTACACCCATGCTATGTACCTTTCGACATTAGTGTTCTTCGTAAGACACCGCGTTGAGCATATACATCCCTTTGTGGGCTCCTCCATTTATGTCTTTGGCGCTTGATAGCTTGGCATCTGACCTGTATGGCTCTAAAAGGCGCTTGATAGCGTGGCATGTGGTCTTGGGTATGACAATTAAAATATTTAAATGTGAAATTATTTGTAAAAGAAACAACGCATGGCGCGTTGGTAGGGAGGATTTTGTAAATACTTGATCGGTGGGAAGGTTCGGGGTTCAATTCCCACGGACTCCATAAATTTTTTTTTTTTTTTACTTAGCCTTATTTTACTCAAACCTAACGAATATTTTATTAATCTTTTAATAAAATTAATAAAGCTAATAAGTTTAATTAATTAATGTAAAGTTAAACTATATTAATTAAACTTTATTAATTTAACAAGTATACTTTATTATTTATATATTATTTTTATTTTTATTTTTTTTAAATAATTACGCTAGTGTAAATTTAAATTATAACACTAAAATTTAAAATAAATAAAAAAAAGAAATTTAATTCTTCGAATGAAAATTTAATTATTAAATAAAAAGCATTATCTGGCAGCCTTTAAGGTCGGGCTCGGCATGAGGCCCACGTGCCCGGCCTCCGGCTCCCAGTATCAAACACCTAAGTAACCTCTCCGCCACGCCCAATTCGACGAATTTAATTGCAAAATCTTGAATACCTGCCTGCGTTTGCGTAGTTTTACAGGCAAATTGAATGTGTATGGGTTCAATTCCTCCATAATACACATGCGTTGGTTATTTTGTTGTTTCTGAGTGGGTTCGTGGGAGCCATTGACAGCTATTTTGAACAGTGAATGCGAGTTTCGTTATTTGACTGAAGCCGAAGAATACAGAAGAAAACTTGTAGGCATTCAATCAACGCAGTGAAGATATATATTGGAGCGACCAGAAGCAACATCCTCCTCTTCATCACATCACGTCACAACACCTGGGCAAGGAATGCTTTCTAGATGGAGCAGGGTGATTTCTTTGTGCCCAATGGCTAGAGTTTAGTTCATTAAATAATGTATGTTTGGTGATTGTTGTTTATGTGCTTTCCTCGGCGAGGGAGGACGACGGCCTGAAGATACTTACCTGGGGAAATACAGAAGGTTATACAACCACCTGGTAAGTCCACGACGCACTTATACTATCTGTAGCGTAGTGTAATTTCTGAAAGTTTTAGTTGTCTCTGTAATTATTAATCTCACAGTATTCTAGCGAGGATTCTCCTCCTTCATTAGTCTTTAACTCCCTGGATTATTTCTCTCCGGTCATGGTAGATACATACGTTTTAACATATGATACTGGCATCTCTGCATTTCACTTTTCATTTCCTTTGTAATCTATCTGTTGGAGCTTACTCTACGGGCTAAGGCTGAAGGGAAGCCATGCTATCACCAAAAAAACAAGATCAATTTCTTCGTCTGTACATATGAACTTGCATATCTACTTCGTGAGACTCGCATCTATACGTTTCACCTTTCCATTATATCTTATTACTGTGTTATTGCTAGAATTACCAGAATTACTGCATTTCGGACAAATTGCATCTTATAGAAATTGACACTGATGGACAAATTGCCCCTGAGATTGGTTTCGACAATATTATCAACAACTACAATGAGTGTTCAGGTATAGATAGCAGTGGGCATCCCGGTCATCAAGACCCTAGAGAGTTGGGCAAGGACAAAACACATCTTGATTATGAACATGATCCAGTTTTGGGGAAAGACACAGATGGAGAACTAACCCCTAAGATCGATTTTGACAATATTATCAATAGCAACAGCGACTGTTCAGATAGAGATAGCAGTGACTCTCCTGGTCATCCCTTCTCTATTCCACACCGGAGGGGAAGATGTCCCGATCACTGCCATGGTTACCCAATGGATAGTGTATGAAAGGCCTTAAGTCCCAACCGGATCCTCTTTTCTTTCTCTGAAAACCCTATCTGGCTACCGCCGAAGAAGCCCGAGGGGATTCGTTCGTAACAATGGGCATCTATAGTTTAGTTTACCGCCATAACTAGGACTAGTGTAAGTTCCGTTATTCCTCTTATTTCAATAACTATATATTTTCCAATATTTTATATAATTTAATTATGCAGTAACATGATATTAATGGATGATAGGCGAGGGAAATAAATAGATAAGAAATAAACCATAGATGGACTAAAATCCCGAAGGGGACAACTTGATTCCCTCAATCTAGCTAGCGAAGGTAGAAAGGAAGGCACTATGGATCGATCTACATTTTCATAATGAATGGACTAGAAGTTAATCTTAGCAGACTATTGGAATGCTTACCGTACGTCAATTTCGAGCTCAACTCAGCCTAGAAGAAAGGCATTTAAAAACGGCCAATGTTTCGGCAAGAAACTGGTTTACATTATTTGATTCAATAGTAATCCTAAAATGGTAAAAAAGTTCAGAAACTGAGATATATTAGTGTGGAAATCAATATCATCCTAATAGTTTTCGCCCTGATTAGTTGGTTTAATGGTTCTCATTATTTGATTGAATCCTAATTGTAAAATGGTGAAAAGTCAAGAAACTTAGTGATGGGATATACTGGACTGGTGTGGAAGATGTTTATGAATGAGTAATCATTAAATTTATCTAAAGGATTTGTAGTTTTTTTTATTTTTTATATAGTTTTTTTTTTTAAAACAAATTTGGTAATTTAACAATTAATTTTTTAGTTAATCATTTAAATTTTTGCCTAATTCACAATTTTGATCATTTTTCTAAATATTAAATCAATTTAAAATAAAACAAATTACTTAAAAGTAAAATTTTCAAATCATAGAACATAATAATCCTAAATTCAAACTAACTTAAAAAAAAAAAAAAAATCTAGTTAAATTCAACTCCATACTAAAAATATATTTATTATAAATTTAACCATTCTTATTACATATACCTTTAGAATTGTATTCCATATACCTTCCCCTCAGAATTAGAATTACAGAATACACTTAGAAGTAAATGTTTCAACATGTTTTCGAATAACTTGCATAACAAATATATATATATTAGATGATTTGTTGAATAACTGGAATTTCAATATTGATCATCATATTTAGATTTGTTTATTTCATTTATATATATTGAATATCTTGCATAAACAAACATTTGGTTTGGTTTGCAGGTTAGGCGAGAGGGAATTTGAGTTGGGAACGTGGCCCTTAAGGCTCCAGTGTTTCAACTATAGATATGATACCAAATGTAATGGCTGGATTTACATTTTACATCAATTTATTTTGATAAACTAACTAATTTCATAACACAGTAATGAAATAACAGTAACTTCCGTAACATTCAAGAAATTTTACTAATTTAACTCATTCGTATGCAATCTCGTCAATATAATAATATTTAATAACAAATTAATTCAAAACAATGCATAATTCTTACCTGAACTTGATGCTACTATTTGCTCGCCGCTTGCTTCCTTCCCGCTTCTTTAGAACACTACCCAAAACCGACCTCCCTGCCGACTAGTTAGCTCCTAGCCCTAGGATATCAATGGATATCCTAGCCCTCCATGCCCAAAACCCCCAGCAACCCCCGGTGCACTGTGTAAATTCCTCTCCAAATTTCCCTGCCAATTCCCCCGCTCTGCAAAATTCATTCCCAACTCCTGTAGAATCATCCTCCCCCCAAACTCCTTTCCCCCCCTTATCCCTCCTTCACCGACTTCCCTTCATTTACTCCCTTACCTAATATCTTATCCCATTTATTAAATGCTTCCATTTTCGGGAACATAACTTAAATTAATAATATATTTTATTATCCACCTTTATTTATTTACCATATTGATTAATGAGTTAATAATACTTAAATTAATCATAATCAAGAATAACTAATTAATAACAAATAATTAGTTAAGGTTATTTTAATAAATAAATATAGTTTAGCTAATCTTTTAGGATTACATTATTAAATTAATTAAAATTTATAATCAAGGGTCGTTACAGTTTTGAACAACCACTGTCAACATACCAACCATGTTTCTTCTACTTATCTTGTAGAGCAAGTGTGCATTCTTCATTTCTATACTAATTCTTCTTTCTTATCCATGTCCTTTTCTGAGGTTCATGTCTGTGACTGTTGTTGTTCTGTTGTGGTGCTCCAGGAGGGACTTTCATTCTGCAATCTTTGGCCATGTTTCCAAAGTTGTTACATTTGTATCATTCCACTTAAGTGCTCAAAGATTCAAACATGTTGTAACTCCTTTTCTGTGTTTCACTAGGCCTTCTTGGATAACCCTTTTGCTTATGACTTTCAAAGTTGTTTATGTTCTAGTTGTTAGCTCTGCAATTCACAACTTTATGTACAAAAATATTAAAAGCATAACATAAACCAGAAAAGACAGTTTCATACCTGGGAGTTGAAGATCTTCTGAAAGTAGGTACTCTTACGAATCCTTCTTATTTTTGAGGCCTATCTGTTTCTGTCAGTTGTTTATTCTGAAATCTGAATCTTCTTAATGGAGGAGTCTCCCTGCAATTTTCTTTGTAGACCTTCATATCCCCTTTGATTGTTTCTGCATAGATTTTTGCATAGATTTTTGGATATGTTTATTGTTCTTTTGTTTTGGATATTGATCCCTTTTTTGTCTGATTGTATCCAAGTCCGGATTTGTCATGATGAGGTTTTTGATTGCTGATAATGTCATTCAAAAATTTTGAGTTCTTCTACATATTTTTCTTTTGAAGATCCTTTCTTAATGCGACAATTTATGCTTCCAAATTTCCAATGATCCCACCTCTTCCTTCTAACTGTCTTTGAGTGCTTCTTCAATTCTTTTATCTTATTTGATTTGAACCTTCATATTTGTGATCATTTGTTCTAGTTCCTGAGTGTCTTGTTTCTTGTCTAGTTCCTCTTGTAGTTTCTTGTTTTTCTTCTTTTCTCTTCTAATAACTTCTATGGAACATAACAATTCTTCTTGGTAGTCAAATTATGCCTCTTCATATTCTTCTTTGGCCTCTTCATATTCTTCTTCACAATCTTCTACTGCCATGAATATAACACTTTTTGTCTCAGTGTCACTTACTTCATCTTCATCTAATGATGAGATGTCTTCTTTGTTGCATAATCTTTTCTTAAAAACTTTCTTTGTGGTTCTTTTGCCTTTATATGTTTGTTTTATATTTGAGTAAACTTCATCATTTTTGTTTTTCTTATGAGGATATTTGTTAGCAAAATGACTAATACCATCACAATTAAGACAAATCAAAGGAAGCTTACCTCTATACATGTCGTTGGTTCCCTTGTTCAATCTCCTGACAAAGTTTTTCGCTTCTTCATCATATTCCGAGACATCACTGCTGCTGCTATGTTCTTTTTCTTTTTTCTTTCCCTTTTTCTTTGACCTTTTGGATGCTTTGACGGCTTCTTCTTTTATATTTGTATTTTCATGTTAAGTTCTCATTTCATATGTTGTGAAGATTCCATGTAGTTTGTCCATGCTTATTGAGTTTAGATCTGCTCTTTATTCTAGTGTTGATATCTTAGGGTCAAATCTCATAGGAAGAGATCTTAGTACCTTTTAAACAATTACAGATTCTTTGATTTCTTCTCCTAATCCCAAGATTGCATTTACTATTTCATCAACTTGTAAAAAGTAAGCTGCAACATTCTCATCTTCCTTCATCCTTAGTTATTCGAACTGACCTCTGTAAGTTTGAAGCTTTGATGCTTTGACTTTTGAATCTCCTTTATAAATATTTCAAAATTTTCCCCAAATCTCTTTAGCGGATTTATAATGTGCAACTTTGGTGAATACCAATTCTCCAAGACCATTCAGAAGTGCATTTGTGGCTTTGGAATTATTCTGACCGAGTTTCATAGATTTGTCATTTGTTAGCGGAACTGTTGGTGCTGTGTATCAATCTACAATTGATTTCCAAATTTCAAATACTTGTGCCTGTATATATGTCTTTGTCCTTATGCTCCAAAAGGCATGTTGTTGCTTTCCACCATCTACCTTCTGTGGTTAAACTAATTTCTAAAGGAACCTACTCTGATACCAATTGATGGATTACTGAGAGGGGGGTGAATCGGTAATAAAGAAATCTAATCATTTTTAACCATATAATTCAAGTGTTATATCAATGTAGCATTATCATCCAATATTTGCAAAGTAAATAAACAATGAACCAAAGAACAATCATACACATACACAGTACACCGGTGTTTTTATGTGGAAACCCAAAGCGGGATAAAACCACAGAATGATTTTTCTTATATGTCTTGAAGAATTACATTCATTAGAAACATCAACTTCCTTTGTTTTCCAGCTACAACTGGAAGGAGGCTCCAACCCCCTAGTTTCTCAGGCTACAACCCGAAGGAACCTCCAAATCCCCAATCCTTTGGCTACAACTAGAAGGAGGATACAACCCCCTATGTTCTTAAGATACAACTAGAAGGTGGCTACAACCACCTATCCTTGCCCCATCCAACCGCCTTGACGTATAAGTAGAATTGTCACATATCCACTACCTCAATCAAATTTTTCTGGTCTTCTGCTGAATCAGAGCCCTTGAATTACCTACAGAGGCCTAGTACAAGCTAGCTCTTTCTCTCTCCCCATTCCCATGTGGTCGTGGTTCATGGTCATAGTTCAAATAATCGTGGTGCCTCTTGATATTTCGTGCCTCTACGCTACAGGGGTGTTGAATCGTTCGACTCTGCAGCCGCCGAACCCCGACAGGGCTAGCATCCAGCTAATAGGGATGAATCCCAACAGGGCTAGAGAACAACCAATGAGGACAGGCCCCGTCGCATGGTTAAGTGGAATACAACTGACAGAGGGGGAAGTGCGACACGGCAGTCGATAGGACAGGAGGGGGCCCCACTTCATATGCCACACTATTCCGGAACCCCCCCCATTAAAGGCAGAATGGAAAGGGGGGTCCGGAATTCACTTGAGTACCGTTGATCAAGGTGAATTAATCTCAATCGATCGAGATTTGCACGTCCGATTTCGGACCCCCCACCCCACTGCTAAAGGTAGAACAACAAGGGGGCTCCGGAATGAAACCTCAGCCGTAGATCTAGGTGAGTGGACTCTGGTCGTCCAGATCTGCTCATTACTTACCTTAACGTGCATTTGCGCCCCGAATTAAAGCCAACATCTCTTCCTCACATCTAACGGTTGTTACAAACCCTGAGATCCTCCAAAAGAATCTTGTCCATTCATCGGGGTTTATCAACACGAGAGTCTGAACTCTCGATCACGGGACTCTCGAATTCTCGATCCCTAGTTTCCCGATGCGGTTAATCTCTTCACACGTAACCTCCTTAAATCGGATGGTCCAGATATGTCTTGGGATTTCCACCATGGAAAGTCCTGATCTCTCATCACCAGGACTCCCAATCCCTCGATTCCCGATTCCTTGAAATGGGTAATCTCATGACACGTGGCCTCCATCAATCAGACGGTTCAGATCTATCCAAGGGTTTTCACCACAGAAAATTCTGAACCCTCGTCACCAGGACTCCCGAGTTCGCGATTCCCGATTCCCCAAAATGGGTAATCTCATGACACGTGGCCTCCATCAATCAGATGGTTCAGATCTATCCTAGGGTTTTCACCCCTATACACTGGGGTTTTAACCCTCGGGTAACTCCTGACAGATCCAACGGCTGTCGGGTTTTCCAGCCGAGATATGATAGCTCAGATTGGTTCCTACCCATGCATTCTTCCACGACTCCGTGGACGTGGAAAATCAACGGTCCAGATACTCCCATGGACCTTGGAGATCTACGGTCCCGATCTCTTCGATACCCACGAAGACACAGAGAAACCAAATGGTAAGGCGTTTAACACCCTACTTTCTCCTACCAATCTAACGGTCGGGTGTTACCGCAGATTTCCCGATGGAATCTCTTTTTTCGATCAACACCTATTTAGGGTCTAGGTACTTAACCTTCCATCTTCTTCTTTCGATCTGACGGTCGTGAGTGACCATAGATCTCCCGACGGGATCTCGTCCGTTGATTCGACACTTATCAGGGATAAGGCACTTAACACTCCATCTTCTTCCTCTGATCTGACGATCGTGAGTGACCACAGATCTCCCGCGGGATCTCATTCATCGATTCAATACTTCATCCTTATGTTTCCATCTCGGGTTTTCAAGAGGATCATTCCTCCTCGTGTAGGGTTACTAAGGCCTTGCGCCTTCACATTCTCTTTCCCGGTTCTTGATGGATTTTTCAAGGAGGGTATCTCTATGGGGAGGTTTTTACCCAGGGTACTATCTGAGGCATATAAGGGTACCTTTATCTCACGAATCAAACATGTGGTTTGAATTAGGTCAGTAAGCATATAAATAAAAATTTATGAAGACATAAGACATATGTAGTCTTTCCATTATAAACATGCATCTACCAGTATTGATCAAAACACCATACAAACATTCTTACAATGAAATCATTCACAGTTTCATAGCTTATGGGCATAATTATCAGAATAAACATATATATATCAAGATGTCAGAGGAAAAACACTTATCAGAAATAACACCAGGGCTTAAGAAACTGCTGAGAGGGGTGCTCGTTTCCACCCAACCGTAGGCTCAGCGAATCCCAACGAATTTACCACTAGACACCCCCAAGTTGAGACCAAGATGCTGTGAGACTGCATCTCTGTCTGCCAGTGACCAGAAGAAAAGGTTACTCTCCTTCCTCTCTGCTATCACTCACTCTTCATATTTCTAGAGTTCTCTTCCTCCCCTTGCGTCTTCCCCCAATCACTTCTACCCCACGCCTTATCCTCCTGCGAGGTTGCATGTGGCGCGATTTGCCTCGCACTGGTCAGTCATGATGGCTCTACGGATGGGCGGTTCACCTCCCCATCCCTCATTAATTCCTGAGGATCCATCTACCTTCCAGCCTGCGAGACATTTAATTCGGGGCCAGTGAGCCTCTTTTGGTTCTCCGGGCCAGTGGAGTCCAAATACTGTATTAATTCTCGGTGGAAGTTAATGCCACCTTTCCAGGTGCCTTCCACCGCCATCGTGGTATCTTTTTCTTCACATCCCCTCTTAACAGTCCTGCAATATAATTTCATAATGTTATTCACATTCATTGACCTTTTCCACAAGGTCCATTTACATCACATATTTACATTCATGAGTTTGCCACAGTTCTGGCCAGTCCAGTTATTTTTACAAACTGGGGGAAACAGGGTGTTACAAGAATGATGGAACCAATGTCACACTATCACTGTGAGATATATTGCTGTAAACCTGTACCAATAAACCTACACCAAAAGACCTGTACCAATAACTTGAACCATGCATCAACCTATACCTCAACCTGTAATCAACCTATACCATAAACAAGTGCATCAACCATGCACCAACCTGTACCAAAAAACCTGTAATCAACTTGTACCATAAAAAAGTGCATCAACCATGCACCAACCTGTACCTCAACCTACAAACCTTCCTTAACTTTAACAACAAGAGACTAACATTTTCATCAAACTTTACTTTAGTATCACATGACTAGTTTTGGATTAGTCAACAACCCTAACTTGAAATAATCATAACTATGTACCGGTAATGAATAAATATATGAAAATAGTACACAATGTTCTTCAGTTCGTTTTGTTCAATTCCTCCAGGTGTCACTACTTGGAACCTCTCATAAAAGGATTTATAGCAAAAATGGCACAACTTGTTGAATTCTGGCTTATTCTAGAGAGTGAACTTGTAGATCGTTCCCTGCACAGAATATTTTTTGTATTGATCTAAAAATTTTACACAGAATACCATAGACTATATTCTAACCAAAAAATTTTTTTTTACTGAATTTATATCTGTTATGAATAAGTTATTATTTTTTTACCCAAAACACTTGTTTTAGACTAGTCTCGGGACTAGCCACAAACCCTATTTTCCACGGAGTATAACTCCAAAAATACAATGAACCACAAGATGAAATTCATACCACTGCTACTTGGATATGTTTTCTCAATGGCCTCCTAATTTCACGGTCTGAATCATTCTAGAAAAAAAAATATTGCGAAAATGGTGAGATGACCAGTAAATAACATACCTTAGAAAGCATCATCAAAAGAATTTATCTTCCCTTGAATTTCGACCTTCTTTACTTCAACTTCCCTATAAAATTAGGCTTAGATATCCTTTGGTTACCTCATTCACCTGTAGATATTCAATATGCTCAAGTGTGTTTAAAATTAGAGAGTCTTGCCTCTTATTTATACTCTCCAAATAGCTTCCTTAGAAGCATCTTTTAGGCCACTTTGTCCACATAGTCACCTATGTCCAACTTTACCCAATTTTCCACTTGTCCATGTATCCAATACACACTTGACCACTTAACCCATTTTCCTCATTTTAGGGTTAGCCTTCTTATAACCACTTTACATAATTAGAAAGTTCTCCATTTACTTTATTATTTAAATAATCTTGCTTGACTTTGTCACTTCACTTTATTATTTAAATAATACTCTTTGATTTTGTAACTTCACTTTATTATTTAAATAATCCTCTGTGACTTTGTCACTTCAATTTATTATTTAAATAATCCTCTTTGACTTTGTCACTTCACTTTATTATTTAAATAATTTCTTCTTTGCAAGCACTTTGACTTCTTTGACCTTTTGGGGTTTCAAGCCAATCATATGAGGGTCCTTCAACTTCATAAGGCCTTAAATATCAAACCATGAGGAGTTATGTGACGTTCCACATACCACCAGAAATGTCGTAACATGTAATATCCATATAGAATAGTATTACCTGTAAATATATCAAAACACATACCATTATACATCAAACAAAATTGGGTCCATTACCCAAACCTTTGTGCTACCAGAATTCACTACTAGACTTCTTCAAGGGTTGACATCAGTGAAAACCAACCCAATTAATCAACAAAGTGGTATACAATATGGTATTACTGAAAATACATAAGGAATAATGCTGCTTACTAATGCAACCACCAAGAAAATTATGAGATGGAATCTCATACTTGGAGAAATTATGAATTCCCTTATGAAATTAAGTTGAATTTCTAAATAACGATTTTACAATATTCTCTCATAGTGATTGTATGTGTGTGATACAGATGAGATAATATTTATTAAATTTGGAATTCTTGGGAAGAACAACTATTGTTGGAGACACTAGAGCCTATAAATGTAGAACCTTGGTGGGGTTCTGGTAATGAGCTAGCGCTCTCCTTGCTTGTGAAAACCTTAGAAAGATGGATCGTTGAGGGACTATGTAGCAATGAAGGGATACCTGAGCCTGTAAGGGTGAGTGAAAAAAGGAAGAGGAAACTCAAGGATGCTTATTTCATGATAGTTGTAATCATTAGGGTGTGTCAAATTGAACAATGAGTTGAATTCTCTCCTAAAGAAGCTCTATGGAATAGAGAAAATTACTTCCAACCGCAGTATGAATACATGAATTGGTGCTTGAAATTGGAGCACTAGGTGGATAACAAGCTTCATTAGCAAAGGAATGGATCTTTTTGAAGAATTTTAAATGTACATGTATACAATGCACTGAGGACAATGCATAAATAAGGGGAAGGGGAATGTAATACCCCTAGGACAAACCTCAATTCTACATATAAATGTAAATGAACACATAGGTTGGTGAGTCGTTGGTACCAATTGTAAATGTAAATATGAATATAGGTTGATGAGGTGTTGGCACCTAGTTTTGGTGTTGCGCGCACATGGGTAAGTGTGTTGTAATGACCTGGAAGTGCACAGAGTCAAGTTATATATATATATATATGTGTGTGTGTGTGTGTGTGTGTGTGTGTGTGTGTGTGTGTGTGTGTGTATGTGTGATTACATTGTATTGAGGTCAGAGCACCTATGTTGTTATTAGGATAGAGAGCCAGATGCTAAAATGGAAAGTGAGACATCATTGTAATATGTAAACACATGCAAATATTAATGAAAACACATCATTGCTGCATACCAACCATGTAAAATAATATGGGGGGATAAACTCCACTAGATAGGGGAAAGGGGCTAAGAAAGGGGGGATTAAGCCCAAATGAATATTATATTAATATTCCTTAAAGTATAAAGTATGGATTTGAATATATGCTAAGTTTCTACAGTGGGGGACTAGGGAGTTTCTTGAGTGCCATGTGTCATAAAAGGCACCTGCATATATAAGAGAGAGACACAATGTATTTGGGAGGGTACTCATCACTCATTCATGATTATTACCATAAACTCATCCATGCTACCATTCGTACCTATACCTGGTTTTGTTGCAGGTTGAAGAGGTGGGTTGTCAAGCCCGTGGTCAAAGAAGCGGGTTGTTAGACCCGTGAGTAGTTTCTCTGGGTGAGAAACTACTTGGAATTGTTCCTTGGTGCATTGGGAAATAAATATAGGGTTCTGATAATCCTGTCTGGATTGTTGTTGAAGCCCTATAAGGGAAGTGGGGAAACCGAGGGAATGTTGAGTAGAGAAGGGGACACTTCCTGGGGTGGGACATGCATGTGGGGAATGAGAGACTGTAGGCTAGTTGCAATAGTTGGGATACTTGGACTAAGCAATTCTATATATTATTAGAACTTAGATTGGATTAGGAATTCCTATTTCATGGTATACTTTAGCCCCATCTCAGGGGTGACCCACTGATAAGATTATTAATAATGTGGTCTATGGCTGGGAGGAATGTGGAAGGTCTGCATGCAATTGGTGTTTATTTCATGAGATAAGTTTATTTCATGTGCTTATTTTATTTAATGTGTGTATAATTATGTGTCTTCTGCTATGGAATCTCTGTGATAATGGTGTTTATAAATTATTATTGTTATTTCTCTCAACTCTATTCATATGCAGAACATTTTAGTAATCTAATTGTGTTAATTCAGGTGTTGTGTTAATATTTATGCATTTTTTTTCATGGGGTTTTCCTACATATGTTGCATGCATATTTCTGTTATTATTTTGTATGAATATGTGAATTTCCAGAGTATTTTTATGATTTAAATTAGTATCAGAGTCGAAATTTTAAGTGGCATATCTCAACAAGAGGTTGGGAATACTACAATGTGGTATTAGAGCAATTTTTTTGAGTTGCTAGTAATGGGGACATTACAGTTAGCCAGTTGTTAGTTTTGACTATATCAAACCTTTAAGGTTGCTAAATCTCTATTGTAGAAAATATATTTAATAATGAGAAGGGAAGACCATTCCCCATAAGTTTTCTAGTGCTTTTCCTCATATTTGTCTCTTCTTATCAAATTAACATGGTATCAAATCTGGTTCATAAGAAATTTCATAGAGTGGAGAGAAAATAGATTATTGGTCCAGATAGATCATGGAAGATAGATATCCGAGGAGCCAATATCTATAGAAAAAGTGGAGGAGCCAAATCCAAGTTTTAGTAGGTTAAGGGTTTTAAAGGAACAAACCCTAGCTGCTACAATAAGGAGGTAAATTGGAGTTTTTGTTTTTAATTTGGACAAAATTTCTATTTTATTTGGGGTTAAATAGTGCTCGGAAAAAAAAATATTTAGAGTGGTTGGATTAAAAATTTAAGTTGTTTGGTTTGTTTGCAAAGTATTTTTGTATATTTTGATGATCAACTTTTGCTATATTAAAAGCATAAAACTAGGGTATGGATGAAAGTTAAATGAGATAAAAGAAAGGGTGATCGAGGATTAAAAGAAAGGGACAAAGGTAAAAAGTGGATAAATAAGAAAATAACTGATGCAGGAGCATCACCAACACATCAAGCGATCCAACGCAGAAGCGGAAGACAGCTGGACAAGCCAACACAAATTTTGAAACACCTTGGAAGTTGTTGCGCGAACATTAATGTGAAGATTTAATGAAGAACACTTTGTATATTGTAAATGGACCTTGAGTGGATATCTCTTATCCTTAGTATACGGACGACATTTAAAATAGTTAATGCAGGTAGATAGAAATTTAATTTTAGATTTGATAGCTTTAGAGCACAAGAGGGAAACGGGATATAGACACCCTCATTGTGCATTTGTATTACTGAGAATTCTGGAGAAGCAAGAGCATGCAGAGAGTTGTGTAAGAACACCCATGTACAGATATTTGAATTAATAGAAGAAAACTTTGATTCAAATTCATGGTTTGTGTTGTTCTCTGTGTATTGATGTTGATATGCTCATGAATGGTTGCTTCCTTGTTATACATTTTCTTTTATATGCTGTGTATACGATTTCATGTTTGAGTTTGAAGCCTGAGAGGAAGGAGGAATGAGTTCAATTGTTTCTTTGTCTGAGTAAGGATTTTGTGCAAGGAGTGCAGTGAAAGTGTCCGCAAGGAGTGCGTCGACAAGAATTCAGAGTTGCGTCTCTGAAGCTCAAATAGTTAGACTTTTGTTCTCATTCACCCAGAGTGTAGTTGGGCACATGAGCTGTGCAAGGAGTGTGTAGGCCAAGTGAAGCTTCAGGGTCACGAACCTGAGCAAAGCATTGAGAGACTGTTGTTGTAGGTGTGCGCAGGGTCGAAGACTTCAACACTTAGGCATGGTTGAAGATTTGTCGCAAGGAGTGCGTGCAAGAGTCTTCTTGAAGGACTTAAAGGTATTGGGGAAAAGTTCAAGAAGGATAGGGCTTCAAATTTGTTGAAGGACAGTGCAGGAGGTCATGCCTTGAAGGTTCAAGTAGGCATCGCAAAGTTAGACAAGATCTGCGGAAGAACGCTTAGTCGTTTCGTAGATTTCTCAAAGGAGGAACAAACGGTCGATATTCTCCGAGGAGAATTCACGATAATCCAAGAGCCATTAGATATTAGAGAGGTGCAGGGAAGATATGACGATGTATTCCCACAGGGTCCAAAGCTTAGGAAAAATAGAGCCGTTGATCCAAGCCAGCCAGAGCCGTTGGATTATTCACGAAATCGCCTATTAGGATTTCGCGAGAAAAGAGTCGAATATTTGGCAACGGGAATCATGAAATCGCAAGGCGTGATATCCCAACAACTACATAAGTAGTGTGGGCCAAAGTGAAGTCGGCGAGTGGAGGATAGGTGGCACGAGCTATCGAAGTTTCACAGCGAGAAGCGCCAAGCATTGGACATCAGGATTCGCGATCCCGCGAAGTCTGAAATCTCGACGAGGAGACGTGACGTTGAAAAGTTAAAGCCACGAGCTCATCGGAGTTTCGGCACATCGGGACTCGGGAGTCGGAGAACCGAGTGCTTGATATTGCAAGTGGTGAAATCGCGATAGAGCAGTAGTCCTGACAGGGAAAACATAAGGTCAACGTTGACCGAGGTATCGGGTCTCGACGATTCGAGAGTGCAGCTCTCGACCTTTGGACTCGCGAGGTCGTGAGTTCCGATTCCCCGATAAGTAAAGAAAGGGGGATCACACGAAGAGATCTGTGGGTGCATATTTCCTGATAGGGAAATAGAAGGGTCGTTTAGTGTTCTTCGGGTCGAGAAAGAGAATATCCTGTGAGCGGGTGTGCCTGCAGGTGTGTGCTGCGTCAGTGTGGTATTAGAGCTTCAGATTCTTATCTGTATATTTCAGGCAAGGAAGGCATAAGAGGTAAGGAGTACTCTGATACACAACGTCAGTTTGGTATTAGAGCTGAAATAGATTGTTCTTTTCTTTTTGTAGCAGAGAAGAGGATAATTCGCCATGCCGCCAAGGAGAGATAGGCAGTCACCTTATCCAGAGGATAGGGAAGTGCAGAGAAGAAGAGGCAGGAAGATAACTAATCCAGCCATAGAGAGACATATGAGAGACTGCCGAGCGAGACTTGAGGACATGGAGACAGTGCAAAGACACACAGATAGTGCAGGGGATCTGAGTGATTCTGATAGTGAAATAGAGGCTAAACGAGAGGAGGAAGTTACAGTCGGAGATGCATCAAATGAGCGTTTGATTAGAGCTATTTCCAGGATGGGTGCAAAAGAAAAGATGGACATTCCAGTTTATGAGGGAAACTTGGATGCAGAGGAGATTCTAGATTGGATTAGAGATCTAGATACTTACTTTGACTACGAAGATGTCGAAGAAGACAAGAAAGTCAAGCATGTTGTTACATGCTTGAAAGTACATGCAACATTGTGGTGGGATGAACTACAAGCTGACAGATGCTGCAAGGGAAAGTAGAAGATCAAGAGCTGGGACAGGATGATCGTGAAGATGAAGGCAAAATTCATCCCTAGAGATTATCAAATTACTCTATTCAGGAGAATGCATAACCTGAGATAGAAGCTGATGATAGTGAAGGAATACACTGAGGAATTCTATAGACTGAACATCAGGGTAGGTCATCAGGACAAAGATGATGAGAAAGTTGCCAGATATATGAATGGCCCGAGATATGATATCTAGGATGAGATGAGCATGGTAACCATCCGAACGGTGGAATATGCTTATCATATGGCTCTGAAAGAAGAAGAGAAGCTGATCCGAAAGCGAAGTTAGAGGGGCTGAGGCAGAAGCCATCCCAGAGGCAAATTGGTTGCCCAGGAAAAATATCAAAAGCCCAAGGAGGAATGGAAGAAACCTCAGACTCGTACAGAGAGGGGTGGAAGTTCACAGAGAGCGCAGCAATATGTAGAACATAGAGGGAAGCATAATGAGAAGAGGGGAGATTATGCTGACAACAACACTTTTCCTCATACCAGAGGTAGAGGAAGAGGAAGAGGTGGAGTCATCACATGCTTCACATGTGGGAAGAATGGGCACAAGTCTTACGAGTGTCCAGAAAAAAAGAAGGACATTGGAGAAGCTCACATCAATGAAGCACAGAGGCGGGATGTTGAGGCCAAAGACGTTGAAGGCGGAAGATTGCTCATGATGCGAAAAGTCCTTTTGACACCCGAGAAGGAGGTGGAAAGCTCAGTCCAAAGGAACAAACTTTTTAGGACTTCTTGCAAGACCAAGGATAGGGTATGCAAGGTCATCGTAGATAGTGGTAGCATGGATAATCTTGTATCCACAGAGATGGTAGAGAAGCTGGAGCTGGAGAAGACTGATCATCCAAGCCCATACAGAGTTTCGTGGCTACAGAAGGGACACCAGGTAACTATTACTAAACAATGCTTGGTTAAATTCAAGATAGGTGGATATAATGATAGGATCTTGTGTGATGTTATTCCCATGGATGTTTGTCTTCTATTGCTGGGTAGACCATGGAAATATGACAGAAATGTGATTCATGATGGGCGAATGAACACATACTCCCTAGAGAAGAATGGGAGGACACACATGTTGCTTTCGATAAAGGATAAGGAGGTGAAGCCGGAATTAAGCAACACAGTACTTCTCATGAGTGGGAAGGAACTTCTTACAGAGGTTAAGAAGAAAGAAGATCCACAATTCTTTGTGGTCAGGAAACCGAGGATTGTTCTGACTAGCACGAGAGTGGATGATTTACCAGATGAGGTTCAGGAACTGCTGGAAGAATTCACTGACATCATAGTGGATGAATTACCTCGTTCGTTGCCACCGTTGAGGAGTGTGAGTCATAAAATTGATCTCATACCAGGAGCCAGTTTTCCAAACAAAGCCGTGTACAGATTGACGCCGCAAGAAAATGAAGAAGTTAAAATGCAAGTCTAGGAGTTATTGGACAAAGGTTTGGTCAGAGAAAGATTGAGTCCATGTGTTGTTCCAACAGTACTCAGTCCGAAGAAAGAGGGAGGCTAGAGGATGTGTACTGACTCAAGGGCGATTAATAAGATAACCATCAGGTACAGATTTCCATTGCCGAGGATGGATGATCTGATGGATTTCTTGAGCGGAGCAAAATACTTTTCAAAGATTGATTTGAAAAGCGGATATCACCAGATTCCCATGAGAGAAGGCGATGAATGGAAGACAACATTCAAGACAAACGAAGGTTTGTATGAATGGCTTGTCATGTCGTTTGGCTTAACAAACATGCCAAGTACCTTCATGAGGTTGATGAATGAATTCCTGATGGAATTCATCGGGAAGTTCGTCATTGTGTATTTGGATGACATACTAATTTATAGTAAATCAGTGGCAGAGCACTTGAAGCATTTGGCTACAGTGATGCAGAAGCTACATCAGGAGAAGCTGTTGATTAATATGAAGAAGTCCTCATTCATGAAGACATAACTCATTTATTTGGGATTTGTTATTTCAGAAAATGAGTTGAGGATGGATCCGAATAAGGTGGAATTGATCAAGAATTGGCCATCACCGAGGAATGTATTCGAGGTGAGAATTTTTCATGGGTTATCTAGTTTCTACCGAAAATTCATCAGGAATTTCAGTGGAATTAGCGCAACGATGATGGATATAGTGAAGAAGCGGCATAAGTATTTTCACTGGACATAAGAAGTTGAAAAGAGTTTCAATCTGTTGAAAATGAAGATCACGGAACAACCGGTTTTGGTGTTGCCGGATTTCCAGAAAACATTTCAGGTGAAATGTGATGCAAGCGGATTTGCAATCGGGGCAGTCTTGAGTCAAGAAGACATGTCGATAGCATATTTCAGCGAGAAGCTGAATGAAGAAAAATTGAAATACTCCACGTATGATAAATAATTCTATGCTATCATACAGACATTGAAGAAATGGAGGCATTACTTGATCCCGAAAGAATTTGTATTGTACAGTGACAATCATGCACTGCAGTTTGTGACTCAACAGGAGAAGTTGAATTAGAAACATGTAAAATGGGTTGAGTATATGCAGAATTTCACATTTGTGATTAAACATATTGCTGGTACTGCTAACAAAGTTGTTGATTCTTTGAGAAGGAAGTGTTTGTTGTTGCAAGAGTTCAGAGTCCGCACTTTAGGTTTTGATGATCTCAGGAATATGCACGCTGATGATCCAGATTTTCAGGAAGCATATGAAGCAGCTGAGAATCAAATTCTCAGAGACAGAAGCCCATGGATAGAATACATGATCCAGGAAGGATTGTTGTTAAGAGGAAATCAACTGTGTATTCTGAAATGCTCCATGAGGGAGAACTTGATGAAGGAGAAACACAGTGGAGGATTGGCGGGACATTTTGGCCATGAGAAGATGTTCACAAAATTGAATGAGTCATATTTTTGGCCAGGAATGCGAGTAGATGTCAAGATATTTGTAGAAAGATGTAGAGTTTTCCAGCATTCGAAGGGAAGGAAGCAGAATGCAGGGTTTTATCAGCCATTGCCCATACCAGAGAGGCCATGGGAGGCGATAAGCATGGATTTTGTATTGGGGTTTCCAAGGACACAAAGAGGTGTTGATTCAATATTTTTGGTAGTGTATAGGTTTTCTAAAATGGCACACTTCATTCCATTCCAGAGGACCAGTGATGCAACTCACATTGCTAATTTTTTTTTCAAAGAGGTCATTCGACTTCATGGTTTGCCGAGAATTATAGTTTCGGACAGAGACACAAAATTCATAGGGAATTTTTGGAGGACCTTATGGAAGAAGCTAGGAACTAACCTGTTATTTAGTTCAGCGTATCATCCTTAGACGGATGGACAGACAGAAGTGGTTAACAAAAGTCTGGGACACTTGTTGAGAATCTTGGTGACAGAACACCACAACCTGTGGGACAATATATTACCACAGGCTGAGTTTTCATATAACGATTCAGTGAATCGGAGCACAGGGAAAAGTCCATTTCAGGTTGTTTATGGTATGAAACCGAGGGGAATTTCTTAACCGAGAGATTCAGAACAGACTTCTACTAGCAGTGCTAGTGCAGAAGAGTTCGCAGAGACGATGAATGAACTTCACAGCCAGGTGAAGGAGCGACTGCTGAAATCAAGCCAGGAGTATAAACGTAGAGTCGATCAACATAGAAGACAACTTCAGTTTGAAGTTAGTGATCTAGTTCTGGCACACTTGAGGAAAGAAAGGTTCCTGAGGGGAACATACAATAAGCTAAAGATGAAGAAAATCAGACCATGCAAGGTCTTGAGAAAATTTGGGACAAATGCTTATGAGATTGAACTACCTGATGGGATCGGAATATCTCCGATATTCAATATCTCAAATTTTTACCCATACAGGGCTGGAGAAGTCAAGACTGGAGCTGAGCAGCCAGTGATCCAGTGGATGAAACAATTTCCAATTGCATAGAAGCCACAGATGGAGTGCATACTGGACAAGAGGGTGAGCAAGAAGACCAGGCGGAAGAAATACTTCAAGTATCTGGTCAAATGGAAGAACCACCCAGTTGAAGATGCCAGCTAGGAGATTGAAGTAGAAATACAGAAGCATGGACAAACCATGTAGGAGCTCATGGACAAGAGCCCATGAAATTTTTCAAGCAAGGGAGTATGATGCAGGAGCATCGCCAACACATCAAGCGAGCCAACACGGAAGCGGAAGATAACTGGACAAGCCAACACAAATTTTGAAACACCTTGGAAGTTGTTGCACGAACATTAATGTGAAGATTTAATGAAGCAAACTTTGTATATTGTAAATGGACCTTGAGCGGATAGCTCTCATCCTTAGTAGATAGACAACATTTAAAATATTTAATGTAGGTAGATAGAAATTTAATTTTAGATTTGATAGCTTTAGAGCGCAAGAGGGAAACGAGATATAGACACCCTCATTGTGCATTTGTATTATTGAGAATTCTGGAGAAGCAAGAGCATGCAGAGAGATGTGTAAGAACACCCATGTACAGATATTTGAATTAATAGAAGAAAACTTTGATTCAAATTCATGGTTTGTGTTGTTCTCTATGTATTGATGTTGATATGCTCATGAATGGTTGCTTCCTTGTTATACATTTTCTTTTATATGTTGTGTATACGATTTCATGTTTGAGTTTGAAGCCTGAGAGGAAGGAGGAATGAGTTCAATTGTTTCTCTGTCTGAGTAAGGATTTCATGCAAGGAGTGCAGTGAAAGTGTCCCCAAGGAGTGCATCGACAACAATTCGGAGTTGCGTCTCTGAAGCTCAGATAGTTAGACTTGTGTTCTCATTCACCTAGAGTGCAGTTGGGCACAGGAGCCGTGCAAGGAGTGCACAGGCCAAGTGAAGCTTCAGGGTCATGAACCTGAGCAAAGCATTGAGAGACTGTTGTTGTAGGTGTGCGCAAGGTCGAAGACTTCAACACTTAGGCATGGTTAAAGATTTTCTGCAAGGAGTGCATGCAAGAGTCTTCCTGAAGGACTTAAAGGTAGTGGGGAAAAGTTTAGGAGGGATAGGGCTTCGAATTTGTTGAAGGACAGTGAAGAAGGTCGTTCCTTGAAGGTTTGAGCAGGCATCGTAAAGTTAGACAAGTTATGCGGAAGAACGCTTAGTCGTTTCGTAGATTTCTCAAAGGAGGAATGAACAGTCGGTATTATCCGAGGAGAATTCGTGATAATTCGAGAGCCGTTATATCTTAGAGAGGTGTAGGGAAGATACAACGACGTATTCCCACAGGGTCCAAATCTCAGTACAAATAGAGCCGTTGATCCAAGCCAGCCAGGGCCGTTGGATTATTCGCGAAATCGCCTATCGAGATTTCACGAGAAAAGAGTCGAAGATTTGGCAACGGGAATCACAAAATTGTGAGGCGTGATATCCAAACAACTACGTAAGCAGTGTGGGACACATTGGAGTCAGCGAGTGGAGGATAGGTGGCACGAGCTATCGTTGTTTCGCAGCGATAAGTGTCGAGCATTGGACATCAGGATTCACGATCCCGCGAAGTCGGAAATCCCAACGAGGTGACGGGACGTTGAAAAGTTAAAGCCACGAGCTCATCGGAGTTTTGGAACATCGGGACTCGAGAGTCGGAGAACCGAGTGCTTGATATCGTGAGTGGCGAAATTGCGATAGAGTAGTAGTCCCAACAGGGCAAAGATAAGGTCAGCGTTGACCGAGGTATCGGGTCTCGGTGATTCGAGAGTGCAACTCTCAACCTTTGGACTCGCAAGGTCGCGAGTTCTGATTCCCCGATAAGTAAAGAAAGGGGGATCACACGAAGAGATCTGTGGGTGAATATTTCCCGATAGGGAAATAGAAGGGCCGTTTAGTGTTCTTCGGGCCGAAAAAGAGAAGATCCTGTGAGTGGGCGTGCCTACAGGTGCGTGCTGCATCAATAACCTTCATGCATTTTCTTTGATTAATTTTTAATGGATTCAACAAGTAATCTATGGAAAATACAAGGACCATTTCTTGTTGGAAAGAACTATGAGTTATGGTCTCTAAAGATGAAAACCTTATTGCAAGTCTAGGAATGTTGGGAACCAGTGGAGAATGGCTTATCAGAGCGTAATCAAGAAACTTTGCAGGCCATGAATAATGGCCAAAGAAATCAACTTGCATAATTGAGGAAAAAGGAAAACAAGGCCAAGCTTTGGATCTAGATTTCAGTGGATGAATCGATTTTTCCCAATATAATAGGAGAATCTAGTGCAAAGAAAGCCTAGGATATCCTGGAATTAGCATATCAAGGTAATGACAAAGTGAATACTATGAAACTTCAAACCTTAAGGAGAGAGTTTGAAACCTTGAAGATGAAGGAGGTAGAGAACATTGACTGGTTCATGACTAGAGTGATGGGAGTTGTGAATCAACTCAAGATTCATGGAGAGAATATTGAAGATCATTTTTTTTTTGAAAAATTTCTCAGAAGCCTACCTGAGAAATTTGAAATGATTTTCATTGACATAGAAGAGTTCAAATATCTGTGTAAACTTATAGTCAAAGAATTGATGGGTTCTCTTTTGTCCCATTAATCAAGAATCAACATAGAAGAGAAATCCTTGGAACATGCCTTCAAGACTCAAGCATTCATTGGTAGATGAAGAGGAAGAGGAAATAGAGGCAAAGGAAGTCATCAAGAAAAAGGAAGAACAACAGCAGAACAATTAGAACAATCAAATCAGCCTAAATACTCTCAGAATCAGAGGGGGAGAGGCAAAAGATGGAAAACAAATATGAATTGCACTATTACTATTGAAAAGCAAATGGTCACTATAAAAGTGAATGCAAAAAGAAACAATTATATATAAATAAGTGAAGAGCTAATATCTCCAACATTGAAGAAGGGATATCTCAGACAATGTTCATTTCATGTCAAATCACTAAAGAAGATCACAACAAGGATATTTGGTTGTTGGACATTGGCTGCAACAATCACATGACATGTAACAAAAAATTGTTTTCTAGCATTGATAGTTCTATTCAATCTAAAATTACTTGGAGATGATTATCATTTCAAGGCCCTAGGAAAACATGTTGTGTTAGTCTTAACCAAGAAATATGTTAAGAAATACATTCTTGATGTCTTCTATGTACCCAATATTAGACATAATCTAACAAGTATAGGACACTTGAGTCAAAATGGTTATGATGTCAGATTCAAGGACTCCACATGCATTATCTTAGATAAGACACCTAGTAGAATACTTGTTGCAAAGGTTCAAATGAACAAGAATATAATTTTCCCATTGAATTTGGGAAGTGTAAACATGTCACAATCATATGAAAAAAATGTCTCAAGCACATATGAGAGTTGTTTGTGGCATCTTAGGTATGGTCACCTACCTTTTAGGAGTCTTAGTCTCTTGCAAAAAAAATCAATGGTTAAGGTACTACCTATATTGAATGAACAAACCAACTCTTGTGAAAGATACATTCTTGGAAAACATCAAAGAGATAGTTTTCCAGTAGCCTCCTACAGAGCCAAAGATCATCTAGAACTAGTTCACACATATCCATGTGGACCCATGAAAATTCAATCTATTGGTGGAAGTTTCTATTTTCTAATGTTCATTGATGATTTTAGTAGGAATATTTGGGTATGTTTCCTTAAAAATAAATTTGATACATTCACATAGTTCAAATAATTTAAAGATGTAGCAGAAAAACAGTGGCAAATATGTCAAAGTACTCAGATCAGATGGAGGAGGAGAGTATGAATCAAAGGAGTTTGCAATTTTTTGTAAACAACGGGGAATTAAAAGGTAGTTTACCACCATATGTACTCCAAAACAAAATGGAGTGGTTGGAAGAAAGAATAATATCACCATGAAAGGAAAGGAGCATGATCAAAGCTAAGAATCCATCTAATGATTTTTGGTCTAAGGTTGTTTCTTGTTCAGTCTACATACTGAACATATGTCCAACAATATTTTTGAAAGATAAAGTTCCTCAAGAAGCATGGAGTGTCATGAATTCAAGTGTCTCTCACTTCATAATTTTTGGTTCTATATCCTATGCACATGTCCTAGAAGAGATAAGAAGGAGACTTGATAACATGAGTGAAAAGTTCATTTCCATTGGGTACAATGAACAATCAAAAGCCAATAGAATGTATAATCTAGTCACCAAGAAATTGTTTTTGAGCAGAGATGTAAAATTATTGGAGGAAAAATCTTGGAGTGACTAAGAAAATAAAAAAATGGAAAACCAAAATCCATTTCTCCAAATAGATGAACATGAGGAAATATTAGGACATAAAGTACCTCCACCAAGCCTTCCAAGGTTACAGGTGAAAATACAAGAAGAACATACTGAAAATAGTTCTTATTCCAACAATGAGTCGATAGGTTCTATGAGAAATCATAAAATAAGGAGCTTGAGGGAAATCTATGAGCAGTTGGATGACATGGATCAACAAGCTCCCTTTATCTTATTATCCTATTAAACTACTTTTTTTGAAGAGGAAGTGAAAGAAGAACATTGGGTATAAGCCATGGATGAAGAGATTGAAGCTATTGAAAGGAATGAGACATGGGATCTTGTTGATCTCCCAACAGATAAAAGAAATATTGGTGTTAAGTGGGTTTACAAGACAAAACTGAATGAGATGTATATTTTAATCTTGTACAATGTTTACTGCAAACATATTTTCATTAAAAGAACATAAAATATATAATGGCAAATACACACATTACACAGAGATTTTCCCCCTAGAAACCCAAACTGGGAAAACCAACATATTCTATATTCATTCATAGTGATACATTGTTTACAATACAATATACATATAGGATCCAACAACATCCAAAACCCTAACCCAATGACCTAGATTAGTCAACAACCCTAATTCCTTAACCAAAAATAGAAAACCATTGAGGTGACATAAAGGGGGGCCCGGTGCCCCCCCCCCCGTGTGCTAGATGCAACATAGTAGACACTAGATCTAGTCGTGAAAATAATATAACACATACCCAACATTCTCCCACCTGTTGTTTTCTTTGCATACAGGGGGTTGCAGGGTTACATAGTCAACAATCCAGAGCAACAATGCCCATAGATCCTCTACACCAAGAGAACTTATTAGTTCTCATAGATTTTGTTAATGAATCTGTAACATTATTCAAAGTTTCCACCTTCATTAGAAACACTTTATTTTATTCAACCATGTCTCTCACAAAGCGATATTGAATATCAATATGCTTTGTCTTTGAATGATAAGTCGAGTTCTTTGCCAAAAAAATTGCATTCTAACTGTCACAATCTATCCTTACAACTTGTTTTACCAACCCAATACCTGAACATAATATTTGTAACCATATTTATTCCTTACTTCCATGTATTCAACTTATGTAGTTGAAAGTGCCACTACAACCTGTCTTTTTCTCATCCAACTAATTTCTCCTCCAAATAGGTTAAAAACATACCCGTTTGTAGATATCCCATGATCTAGATCTCCAACACAGTTTTCATCCAGAAAGCCATGTATGTGAAACATTTTGTCCAATCCTGGTCTTCCTTGGTAGCACAATCCATAGCTAGCAGTGCCACACAAATACCCGAAAACCCTTTTTACTATTGTCCAATGCTCCTTCCCTAGTTTTGACATATACCTGCTCAAAACTCCCACTACATGTGAAATTTCCGGCCTAGTACAGACCATTGCATACATCAAACTGCCAACTACACTCGCATATGGAACATATGACATTTCCTCCTCCTCTTCCCATGTCTTGGATCTGCAAATAAATTTACACCAACAGAAATAGGGACCATGACCAATTTACATTCCTACATATTAAACCTTTGCAATATTGTCTCCACATATTTTCTCTGATTTAACTAGAGTTTCCTGTTTTTCCAATCTCTTTTAATTTCCATGCCCAAAATGAAATTTGTAGCACCAATATTCTTCATCTCAAATTTAGAGGACAAATTCATTTTCATATCCTGGATAATCTCCTTATTGTTTCCTATCAACAACATGTCATCCACATACAAGACCAAATAAATCAAATGATCACCAATTAATTTAAAATACACACAATGATCCTCTTTTCTTCTTGTGAAGCCACGTCCCAGTATATAAGTATCAAATTTTTGATACCACATCCTTGGTGATTATTTTAAACCATACAGGGACTTTTTCAGCTTGCATACCAACTCGTTCTTTCCCTTCACAACAAATCCTTATGGCTGCTTCATATAGATTTATTCTTCCAGATCCCCATGTAGGAATTTTGTCTTCACATCCATTTGTTCCACTTCAAAATCAAACACAACAACAATAGATAACATAAATATAATATAATATAACTTGGAAACAAGAGAAAAAATCTCACCAATATCAATTCCCTCAACCTGGGAATAACACTTTGCTACTAATCGAACTTTGTATTTATCCACATTTCCTTATGCATTCAACTTCTTTTTAAATACCCATTTGCTGCCAATGGGATTTATTCCAGTTGACAACTCCACTAGATCCCATGCCTCATTCTTATCCAAGGATTCCATTTCTTCATCCATGAAAGTTTTCCAGAGTTTTCCATCCTCTGAATCCACTGCCTCCCTGACAGTTCTAGGATCATCATCAATGATGCACAAAGAAAAATTTGAACGAAAATCAAATGGAGTATACCTTTATGGTATCCTTCTTTCTCGAACCAATCTCCTCAATATTGGAGTATGATGATCTTCTTCTTATGTTCATCTATAGAGTTTGATTCATCATTCTTTAAATCAAACTCTATTTTCTCTGTTTCTTCCTTACTTGGTAGGAATTCATGTTTAACAACATCCTTCATTTCTCAAAATATCACATCTTGACTATACACAAAATTCTTAGTTTCTAGGTTCCAAATCTTATAACCTTTGAGACCATATTTATACCTAATAAAGATACATTTTCTAGGCTTCTTATCTAGCTTACTACCATTTTCCTTTGGAACATGAACATAAGCCTCACAACCAAATACCTTGAGATGTGTGAGAGAAGGTTTATTACCAGTCCATACCTCTTGTGGAGTCTTTTCATCCAGTGATTATGAGGGTGATATGTTGACCAGATAACATGAAATACCCACTGCCTCTACCCAGAATTCTTGATCTAACCTGGAACCACCTTGCTTTTTCCATTATCATCCTGCTCGTCCTTTCTACAAATCCATTATATTGAGGTGTATATGGAGTAGTATTTTTTCTTGATATACTGCACTTCTTACATAATTATTCAAATTCATTCCCGCATAACTCTCCACCATTATTTGTCCTCAACATGTTAATTATTTTATCTCTTTGATTCTCAACAAGAGACTTAAACTCTTTAAACCTGTCAAAGACTTCATATTTATTCCTAAGAAAATATATCCAAGTATTCCTCTAGAATTCATCTATAAATGAGACATAGTACACTGATTTTCCCAATGATGGAACTAACTTAGGTCCAAACACATCACTGTGAACTAGCTGTAAAATTCCTTCTTCCCTCGTTGTACCAGAGGGAATCTTGTCCAATTTTTCTTCCCATATACGCAATGTTCACAGAAATCAAATCCAGAGTGTAGTTAGACATACCTTCAACAATAGCTTTACCATGTAGTAGTCAAAGACCTTTCTCTCCGATATGCCCCAATCTTTGATGCCACATCATAACATTTTCTGCAGAGACTGTAGGAGTTCTTTCTTCATCAAATCCAATATCAAAAACAATGGAAATATTACACCCATCACTAATAGTGCTTCCTTGCATCTTATACAGAGTTCCAAACCAAACTCCCTTAAACAAAAACATTTCTCCTCGAACCATCCTGCATGTTTCCTTTTCAAATATTGTTTTAACCCCTGTATCATCCATTTTTCTTACAAACATCAAATTTATGGCCAATCCTAGGATGTGAAGAACACCAAGTAGTTTTCTAATCCTTACATCTATGAGCCTCAACTTAAAGTTTTCCTGTCCTATGATTCTAATTGTCGAGTCATCACCTAGGAAAACATTACCTCCATCATACCTTTGATATTCATAGAACCACTCCCTATGGGGATTCATATGAAAGAATGCACATGATTCAACCAACCATGCCTCATGATCTACATGTGTTCTTAAAGAAGCCAAGCACACATCCCCTCCTTCCTTGGAGGTATTTTCTTCTGTACAAGGAACTTCTTCAGATCCCTTCTTTTTCTCAACTTTGGATCTATAGTGCTTCTTGTAGTGCTCTTCTTTTCAACATTTCCAACATACCATCAAAAACTTTATGGGAGATTTATACCTACCCTTAGACTTATATCTCCCACTTGAGGACTTAGATATATTTATTTCCTAGGAGCATCCTCTTGCAAATAATGCATCTGTGCTCTGTCCTTCCATGTTCTTCCATATCATCTCATTTGACACCAATGATGAGACCGCTTCATCAAACTTCAAGGAAGTTGTATTACTACCTATGGACACAACCAGAGTATCCCACAAGTCTGGTAAGAACACAACAAACTGATACACTTATCTTCATCTAAAATTTTAATCTCAATAGATACTAACTGACTTACCACAGTATTGAAGGCATTCAAATGATCTGCCACTGAGTCTCCATCTTGCATCCTCATATTATATAGCTTCTTTCTTAGGAATAGTTTATTACTAGGGACTTAGATTGATACAAATTCCCCAACTTATCCCATAAATTCTTGGTTGTAGCTTCCTATGACATATTCAGTAATATTGAATCTGAGAGATAGTCAGATTGTGATCTTCTCCTTTTGATCCAAATTTTTCCAGTCATCTGTCGAAGTTCCTGTAGGTGCAGTACATGGATCCACCATGATCCACTAATCTCTATCTGCCATCATATATTCCATCTTGAGCTTCCATAGCTCAAAAAATTTCCCATTAAACTTCTCAATCTCCATTTTCAAATTGCTCGCCATTTCTCTTCACTTGAAGAATCAATACCGCAGATCTCCCACTGTAACAAGGCTTATCACAGTCCCGAGCCAAACCCTTGACCACAAAGGAGTCCCCTTGAAGCCAATAATTGATCTGATACCAAATGTAGATTTTAACCTTATACAATATTTACTGCAAATAGATTTTTAGTAAAAGAACGTAAAATACACATTGGAAAATACACACATTTCACAGATATTTTTCCCCTGGAAACCCAAACTGGGAAAACCAACATATTCTATATTCATTCATAGTGATACATTGTTTAAAATACAATATATATATATATGTATATATATATATATATATATATATATATATATATATATATATATATATATATATATATATATATATATATATATATATATATATATATATAGAAGCCAACGACATACAAAATCCTAACCCAATGACCTGGATTAGTCAACAACTCTAATTCCTTAACTAGAAATAGAAAACCATAGACAAAAACCATGTGCGAAAAAATTGCCCAAGAATGGACAAGAAAATTGAGGTGACACGAAAAATGAGGCAAACAATGTGAGAAATTTCCAGAGAAAAATTATATTTCTTAGGGGAACTACCCCCAAACCTCCAAAGGGTGGCCTGGAAGTCCCTCCTCAAACCCCCTTACACTCTTGATGTAATGTAGCAGACACTAGACCTAGTTGTGCAAAGAATATAACACATACCCAACATGAGAAAGGAAAAGTAGAGAAGTGTAAGGCAAGGCTAGTGGCCAAAGGGTTTTCTCAACAACCTGATATTTACTATGGTGAGAAATTTTCCCCAATAGCAAGGTTGGATACTATTAGAGTTGTGATAGCCATTGCAACCTAGAAAAAATGGCCAGTTTACCAAATGGATGTAAAGTCAACCCTTTTGAGTGGAAATTTAAAAGAAGAGGTGTATGCAGATCAACCACTAAGATTTGAAGTAAAAGGCCAAGTTCACAAAGTGTATTTTGGTTCATTGTGGGAAGATTCGAGGTTCAACATTAATTCAACAACAAAACACTAAAAATTGTGGCCCTTTCGGCATCACCTGCAAGTAGGTGAAGTCTCACCAAAGGTACCTATGGGGATCGTAGGAAACATGTTTCCATAGTTGTGAAGGGAAGTGAGGCATTCATTCTTACAAATATTCTTATCATTCATTCATTAGACCATTCATCATGTGTGTAGAACCATCATATAACATATTCATATTAATCATTCATTCACCGATTGGGCGTAATAACTAAAATAGTTAAAAAAACACATCAAAGAATACACAAGGACACCATATTTAATGTGGTTCACCCTAAACTAGTCTACATCCACAATGAAAGGCTTATCATTATTTTATTTAGAATCATTCATTACAGAAGGTCTGCACTATGCTCATACATGATATCTTAGTTATAATCCAACATTCCCTTGTCATTTGGGCATACAATACACACTTGGATCTTCAGATCTCTCACTAGAGTTAATCAAAGCACTTTCTACCCAAAAACCATTAAATATTTATACTTTTACATTAGGGCTTGGCTCATTACAAAATGGACTAAAATACATAATTACTTCTAACTAACTTCCTCCTTTTGCACACGTTTCTCTTGAACATGCTCTAATTGCCTTCCTTTCTTCCATGCACACTACCCCTTAGCAAACTTGTCATGCATTTTAATCCTGTTTGATTCCCAAAAATATTCCCAAAATGTCCTGCTCCAGTAGGCCCCCAACACTCACCTGTGGCTCATCTAGAGCCACTTCAAGCCTTCTTCCATGTCACAATGAACTTCTGGAACGTTTCTCTTGCAGTCACAACCTTTTTTTCACCTGGGTTTCTTGCTGCAAAATTTATTCTATTGTCTTTGAAGTAATGTGGGTCTTTAGTTTCTCAACATTCTCTTGCACTTCCCGCTTCATGATGGCTTGTGCAACTACAAGTTCCTATGTTACCCGAAACGCTTCCTCCTACAACGTCTCAATCTTCTATGAACAAGCTTGGTTTTCTTGTCTCATTTGGTTTATGTCTAGGTACAACTTGCTATTCTCCGCAATTGCAACCATGATTTCTATTGATTTTAGAGTGCTCATCATGTATTTAAAATTTTGCGCCTCCTCCAGTGTAGCCTACAACGTTTTCCCTATTCCTAGAAACTTTGCATCTTCTTTTAGTTGATTCCAAACTTGTGTGCTTTATTCATACAAATTTCCACACTCCTCCAAAATCTTGATACTTTCCATTATTTTCTTCTCTCTTTTCCCCATTTACTTAGGTGGAGTTCCTAACATAGTGCACACTTATAAGTCTACTATCTTCATGCGAAACTATGAATGGATTTTCTAATCTTCGACACTTGTTCTTATAATGGAGTATCAACTTCCATTGGTATCTCTAGGAAATCCTTGTACACTTCTTGCACTATGTTTTTCAACCTTCCTGCTCTTTGTTCAGCCTCATCCCACTCCATTATAACTTTGTTGTATTCTATATGCAATGTTTCCTTATCATTTGTTACTTTGGTCAATTCCATGACCATCAACTCTGCACGTAAATTTATCTCCAATGTAACACTTATCTGCAAACACTTTAATACATTCATAGACAATGGTGAAAAGACTAAGTAAATATGACTTAATGCTTGTGCTTGCTCCTACATCTCTATCGATGGGAACTTTATCACCCCTGGTGATATCTTTATCATTCAGTGATCTATTGATACTTCTGATGGGTGAGAGGTCATTGGTCTTGCTTCTACAATCCTTTTTATACTCTTCTTCTATTCTTCCTCTATCCTTTATGTTGGTGCTATCTTGGCTTGTTCCAAAAGATGACTAAATGAAGCTATGTAGTCATGCAAATACGTGTGTATCACCTCTTGTTTCTACACCTCACACTAAAAAGCTTCTTTCGTCACTTCCTTTACTTGATCTCCTATTTTCTTGAGGTCATCTTTTTTCAGGGATTGGGGGGACACTTCCTTGAAAGATTTACTCTTCTTGCATTGGTGTACTAATATCCCCTTATCATGTTCTTTCCTCTTCTCTCTGGGGCGTAGTACTATTTTATGAATGTCTGCTATGCCATTTCCTTTTCCTTCTCATTCTTCTTCTTTTTCTTTCGGATCATTCTCTGGTTCTATCTACTTCTTTGGTTTGGTCTCATTTTATAGTTTCTCCATTTTTGGCACCAGGGTTTTATATTCTTTCTCCCAGTCTTCTATAATCTCTCTAACCTCATCTCCTGTCAACCTGTATCTGGTCATCAACCACTATTTATCCGGGTCCCTCTTAGATTGGATATACATATGGTGTCTTCCATATTTAAAATGTCTAGTCTCCTTGTATGCTTCCACTACCTATGGTAGTATGTGTGGTGTATCTTGAATGATTTTCCGAATTAACTCTTTGTAAACATAGAAATTTATGTTATTATCCAACTATATTTCCTTATGCACAATATGCCACAAGTTCACCTATCTTGCTGCCAAACATGGTTTCTTTGCAACTCCTAGAAATTGAGTGTCTTTCAGATCCCTCCAAGCCACTAGTGCAATCAATATCAATAGCCATGCATAATGGAATTATGTTCCTTTGTGTCGTGCCTCCCCAAAATCCATCAAGAAATGGTTGACCAGGAACATCACCCAATTCACTTTTACTCCTATGACACATTTCTCAGTTGATGCTATTACACTTGTTGGTACTTGATATTTATGACATTTTCTCAACAACTTATATGCCAACACCTGCATCGCGAACCTGACAGTATCATCATTAATACTTTCAATGTAAAAACCATGTGCTCCTATATGTGTTTCATACTTCTCCTTCATATTCTCCGCCAAGTTTTTCTCCTTGGATTTTTCCTTTAATAATGGCAATGGGTCGTCCCTTGCTGATGGTAACTCAATGATTTGTTCAATGAGTTGAGTGTCTATGGAAACTACTCTGTCTAACCACAAAATCCCCCCATGGATGCAACTTAATAACATCTTGAAGAAAATATTTATCTATGCACTCTTGCCAAAATGAAATATCTCTAATAGATTAAGTATTCTTGTTTTCTCTAGCCCCGGTGCCCAGTCCCGTGGCTCTACTATAATTGCTTGTGAATTCAGACTAAGTTTCATGCACACGTAATTATCTAGTGCTAACTCTAGAAATTTGTTTATTCCTGCCAAGTCATGGTCTACAAACATCAAATTTCCTATTGTGCCTAACATATCTCCTTCAATGATTACCCCCAGTAGGATCTCTGGTTTGATAAGTTCATACATTTGTTGGACAGTCGGTTGTCATTGATGTCAACCCTTGGAGAGTGATATTGGAGATTGATGTCAATCCTTGGAGATGTATAGATATGTTATATAGTTGATTGACATTTGTATGATCGAGATCAATTGATCCGAAATGATCTTTTAAATTACTTGGTTAAATATTTTGCATGTCAAAATTTTCTAGCTAAGACTTTAAAGAATGAGAAGATGTTTACAGAAATAATTTGTATCCAACATAAATAATTAAACACAACAAACCATAAACATAATAGAACACTAAAATTTGATAATGGAGTTCAGAAAATCTGCCTACGTCTCTAGGCCTTTGTCTTCAATGTAGGAGGTTTCTTTATTAATATTCAATGATCAAAATGTACATCAAAATTAAATCATTTAGGTCTCTGATTGACTCAGCTATGTTCTTCTCTGTGTCAGGAAGCTGATGCAACAGATGACATTGAAAAAGGTGGAGTAAAACTCCCCAAAATGGCCTCCAAATCTCACCTACTCTTTTGGCTTCCCTTCATAAAAATGGCTTGGACTTCACAAATTGGAATCATTATGATATTATTAACCTATTTATCATGGAAAATAGGTTGGTTTCATATAGGATTTGATTTAGGGCTCACATCCCAACTTCCTCCAAGTTTTTGGCCTCAATCTAGGCTCCAAATCCTCCAAAATGGGAAAAATCCCATTAAAATGGACCAAAAATCAGAAAATAAATCCACTTTATAAAGTCAAAACCCACTTAGCCCTCAAATATAGGTGTGTTCCCCTTTTCTCTATTATCATATTCATATGGAAGTCCATGTGGCTAGGCACCAGGGCCAAGTGTCCACACACCGACATCCACGCCCCCTTTTTCTAGGTTCTGTGTCGTATGGGCCCATGTGCTTGGGTGCTTGTTGGTGGGCTAGCCCCCATATGCATGCCAAATTTATAAAAAAATTGTGGGTAGTGGCAATGGTGTCAATCCATGCCTATCCACCATCCCAGTTATCAGAGTATTGTTAGGTTCTTTCCTAGAGAGAAGGTCGGAGGTTTGAACCACCAAAGGTGCATACCAAATTTTAACTTGGCACATATTGGTGTGATCTAGGGTTCCACATGGCACCTTGTGATTGGGCCACATGTCACCATAGTTTTATACTGTACAACCCAGTCACTGCATAGTCATCAACCCAGTCAACCGCCAACTCAATTTCACAGTCAACCTCTTGCTATGTGTCATGCCCAAAGGAAGCCACCTGTCTACTACGTCAGTGGCACCTGTCATCCATACTACCACATGTCATCACTACACACTACCACATCATCATATGGACTGCCACGTTTCAGTCCATGTAGATGAGTTATCTACCACATCAACCTCTGAAACATCCAAATCTACCTACCACATGTCAACACCTAGTGCTACCACTTTAGCATCTGTATGATACATATGACTGACATCACACTACCATGTGTCATGCTAATGTCAGTAGTACAAATTGTTGACTTTAAATTTTTTCCTGTTTGACCCAAACTTCATATCAGGATATCTTCTCCATACAAAGTCCATTTTTGAAACCAAATATACCGTCGAAATCAACATGACGAGCACTATGCGATGGTGTTGGTTTCATCTGAATCCGAGAAATTTGAATTTTTGTCCTTTTTCGATTCATTTTGGATCACACCTCCCCACTGAGACCTTATGGTCCTCGAAAAGGATATTAACCAAACATCAAGTGCAGGATAGGCCTCCCCACTTTTCCTTTTTTCCATCAAATCTATCATGTGTACATGTCGCATCATGATCAATTGCAAAATAACCATGATAATTGGACACATATTGTTAGCCATATTTATTCGTTCACATCATTTTGAATTCACTACTATCCATGTAGAAAACATTAGCAATGATAACAATATAATAAACATGATTGAAAATGAACCAACATGTTTGTTCTTCTCTACAAGCTTGCATGAAAAAAAATAATCTTGAAGCAAAGTATGGCTAGATCTACATGCTACGACCATTTTAGTTTCTTGCTTAAGATTAACTGGTACACTTATAGGTGTATTTCTTGCAAAATTTGCCTTCTTTAATTGTTCCATTGTAAAGAGAGATTGACTCCCTTTGATATGATGAGCATGCACAAAATATTTTTTCTCTTCTTTAGTTAAATGATATTGATTATATTCCCTGAAGAATATTTCTTTGTGATCATACAAATAATGGATACACAAGACTATTCCACGTGCCTCTTGATGCAGGAGCATCGTAAGCAGCCAACAAAGCAAGCGCAGATGGTGAAAGACAACTGGAAATGCACCAGTGCACATTTTGAAAGCGTTTTGAAATTGAATGAAGAAGCATTAATGTAATAGCTAGGGGAGCGTATTTACATTTATGTTTTGGAGATTGTAAATAGATCTTGAGCATTGCTCTCATCTGTCAGATATGAATGCATTTATTTGTATTGAATGTAAAGTAGGTAGCATGGATGATTTTAAGGATGGAAATTTATTTTAAAATGTAGAAACCTTGGCGAATCTTATTAATCCTTAATATGCCAACTATAAATGTTTGGCGATATTTTTGTAAAAATATTCAAATTTCTAAGGATTTAATATAGTTTTTATAAAATTTTGGCGATTTTTAAGGTAAAATAATTTTATCCAATAGAATTTGGGCGAATCATTTTTAAAATAGAAAATCTCATTTTTGGAAAAAACATGGAAAATTAGCCCATGAATGAAATTTAGCCCCTAAAATCATCCATGGTAGGTAGCTTTTACTGTTGATTAGATAGATTAGAGTTATAGGAGGGAAAACTCATAAACGACACCCTCACTTGTATCATTGTAAGAGGGAAGATTATCAAGTTTTGTAAGTTGTAGAGCTGTAGAGAGAAAGAACACAGGGAAGAACCCATGTACAGGAATACTTGAGTTAATATATGAATGCTTTTGACTCAATTTCATGGTGTTATTATGCTTACTGTTTACATATGTTGAATGGTATGTTTGTAGTTGTTTTAATTCTCTGTTGTGCATTTACTTCAATGGTATGTGTATGATCGTGATTTCTATGATGAATGTATGAAATCTGTGAGGAGAGAAGAATGAGTTTCAATTGTTTCTCTTCCTGAGAAATGTCACATACCCACTATGGAAAATCAAAATTTTCGTTGATTTCTCAACGATCAGACCCCCAGAATGTCTATGGAGGTCTAGCGTAAGCTAGATCTTCCCTCGTCTATTCCCATAGGATCATGGGTCACAACCATAGGTCAAACAAACATGGTGTATTTTCTCTCTTCGTGACTCAGTGCTACTAGAGCGTCGAGTATTTCGACTCTGCCAACCCCGACATCGTGAAGCGTCGAACCTCGAAAGGGCCGGTGAGTACAAATTTCCTGTTTGGGTCATTTCCTCGTAACCACATTTCATGACCACATGCTTAAACTGGCAAAGCCCTTACCGACCTTTCACGATTTGGGAAATCACGATGCATGACTTCTTCCTTTCCCATTCAAATCCCCGAAAACCATGAATTCTCCCAAGTTTTCCTCCAAAGGGAGATCAATGGCTGTAAGCCTCCTATGATCCGACGGTATGGATCCTTTCAGGGTTTCGGTACTCGGGAGTTATAAATGCAATGACTCCAAGACTCCTGGTCATTTAAATCTCTGAATTTCGTTATGGAAATTCGTGTAAGAGATCGACGGCTCTTAAGAGTGTGGATCCAACGGTCCACGGGATTTCGGTACATTTTCCAAAACTCTGACCGCTCACCACGTGTCTCCTCTAATTGATGGTCCAGATTCTTTCGGTACTTCTCCTCTTCACTACAGCGTGTATCGAGATTTCGAAAATCGCAGGGGCAAGGTTTTCTAGCCCTCTAGTTTCCCGGATGACGAAATGACGAAACGTCGACCGGCAGCCACGTGTCCCTCCGATGGATGGCAGCGACCTTCAGCCAAGATCAATGGTCATGAAATTTTCGAGATGATCAATGGTCATGAGAAAATCCCAACTTCCCTTAACCTCATTCATCGTGTATCGGTATTTTAGGCATCAGGATTTCGCGACTTGCGAGGACAAGGGTTCATTCCCTTTGGTTTCCCGGGTGCCAAAACACTAAAATGTCGAATGCATCCACATGTCCCTCCAATAGACGGCTGCAACCTTCACCCACGATCAACCATTATGATTTGTTTAGGATGATCAATGGTCACGATTAAATCCCACCTTTCTCAAACTTAGTCACACTTAAACCGTTTCGGGGTTTCAGTAATTGGGATTTCACGACTCCAAGTGACACAAATCCTCTGTTAACTTGAATCCCTGGTATTCGAAATATCTATGGACTCTTGATCTCCGCCAAGTGTCCTCCATGAATGGACGGTCCAGATCTATATCGATATTTTCACCATGGAGTGTCCCGATCTCTTGTCATCAGGACTCCCAGAATCCTGAACTCCGAATCCCCGATACCGACTCCTCTCTCAGGACATTCGCCCTTGTTCACGAGGGCTTAACCCTCAAGTAACTCCTAGCAGATCCAACAACTGTTGGGTATTCTAGCTAAGATCTGATGACTTAGATCTATCCCACACCATGTACCGACTCCTCTTTCAGGACTTTAGCCCCTGTTCATGAGGGTTTAACCCTCCTACATCTCCTAACAGATCCAACGACTATTGGGTTTTCTATCTAAGATCCAATGGCTTAGACCTATCCTACACTGTGCACTCTCCCACTGCTCTCTGGACATGAAAAAAAACCAACGGTCTAGATACTCCCACAGACCTTGGGGATCTACGGTCCCGATTCCCTCGCTACTCATGAAGATATAAGAAAAGGGGTAAGGCATGTAACGCCCTTGTTTCTTCCTCCAATCTAACGGTCGTGAATGACCGCAGGCCTTCCGATGAGATCTCGTTCGTCGATCGATACTTATCCCTATACTGCTACTTCGGGATTTCAAGAGGATCATTGTTCCTCATATAGGGTTTCTAAGGCTTGCACATTCAAGTCCTTTTTCCAGGTTCTTGGTAAACTTTTCCAAGAAGGGTATCTCTGTGGAGAGATCTATTCCGGGGCATTCTTGGAGACAGATAAGGGGAAACAAATTCCCAAGAATGGACTAGAAGACTAACTTGGTTCAACTTCTGCATAAATAAATTTATCTATCAACATAAGCCACGCGTGGTTTTTCTGTTACAAGCATACATCTACCATTTCTTATGAAAACACTGCACATACAGTCTTATACTGTAATCATTCACAATTTCACAGTTTATGAGCATATATGTCAGCATATGAATTTCAAGGTGCAAGATGTAAAACACTTATCATCAATAACACCAGAAGTAAGTGTAACTGTTGAGAGGGGTGCTCGTTTCCACCCAACCGTAGGCTCAGCTATTCCGATAGGATTTACAACTAGCCACCCCCAAGCTGAGACCATGATGCTGCGAGACTATGTCTTGGTTTTCCAGTGACCAAGAATGAGGGTTACTCTCCCCCTTCTCTGCTATCACTCACTCTGCGTATCTCCAGAGTTCTCTGCGTCTGCCCCCAATCGATTCTCACTCATGCCTTATCCTCTTGCGAGGTTGCGTGTGGCATGATTTATCTCACACAGGTCAGGCCTGATGGCTCTATGGATGGGCAGTTCACCCCCCATCCCTCATTAATTCCTGATGAGCCATCTACCTACCAGCCTGCGAGACATTTAATTCAGGGCCAACAGGCCACTCTTGTTTCTCCGGGCCAGTGAAGTCCAAATATGGTATTGTTTTCAGTGGTGGAAGTTAACGCCACCATTCTAGGTGCCTTCCACCGCCTTTCTCCAACCATCGTGGTCTCCTTTTCAGCATATCCCCTCTCAGGAGTCCTGCAATATATATATATATATATATATATATATATATGTATATATATATATATATATATATATATATTCATAATATTATTCACATTCATCAACCTTTTCCACAAGGTCCATTCACATCACACATTCACATTTTTGAGTTTGCCACAGTTCTTGGCCAGTCCAGTTATTTTTTACAAACTGGGGGAAACAAGGTGTTACAATTCTCTCCCCCTTAAAGGAACATCATCCTCGATTTTCTTATCTATTAACATGAAATTCATGTACAGAAGTAAACAAAATTGGATATGCTTATTTCATGGCGTCCTCGATTTCCCATGTAGCCTCATCTAGGCCAAAATGTTTCCACTGCACCTTGACCTATGCAATGGTTCAGTTCCAGAGTGGGGTTTCCTTTCTGTCCAGTATGCAGTGGGGTTCTGGTAGAAAATCTCCCTCCGGTTCCACCTGGTTCATAGACCATACAATTATATGGTTAGCATCATGTACATATTTCTTCAATAATGAAACATGGAAAACATTATGTGCTTTTACTGTGGGAGGAGGTGCTAGCCTATAGGCTACAGGTCCCACTCTATATAGAACCTCAAAGGGTCCACAATACCGAGGTTCCAACTTGGCACAAGCTCCCATTTTCAGGGAACTCTTCCTGGACCTAACTCTAATATATACATGATCTCCCGCTTTGAACTCTCTTGGAGTTCTCTTTTGGTCGGCATAAATTTTCTGTCGGTTTTGAGCGACCTTCAGGTTTCATTTTATCTGAGTCACCTTTTGTTCCATTTCTTTCAACATGTTGGGTCCAAAAGAAATCCTGTTTACGGGATTACTCCAACTGACTGGAGTATTACACAATCTACCATAGAGGACTTGAAAGGGACTCATATTTAAGGATGCTTGGTAGCCGTTGTTGTAGGCGAATTCTACCAGTGGCAGGTAGTCTTCCCACTTCTTTGATTGATGCATTACATGCATTCTTAGCATGTCTTCAAGTACTTGGTTCACTCCTTCCATCTGCCCGTCGGTTTGAGGGTGATAGGCGATGCTAAACAACAATTTGGTCTCTAAACTAGCCATCAATGATTTCCAAAAGTTAGAGGTGAATTTCGTGTCTCTGTCAGACACGATCTCTTTCGGCATACCATGCAGTCTGAATATCTCCTTCATGAACACCTGGGAGATATCGATTTCTTTGTAGGTTGATTTGACAGGGATGAAATGAGCAGACTTGCTCAATTTATCCACCACTACCATAATGGCATCGTTCTGTTTGGTTGAGGTTGGTAATCCAGTGATGAAATCCATGGAGATGGTTTCCCATTTCCATTATGGGATTGGTAAAGGTTGTAATAATCTTGTTGGGTGTCGATGTTTTGATTTAACCTACTGGCACTCTATGCATTTGGCTAAGTACTCGGCTATGTCTTTCTTCATTCCAGGCTAATAAAATTGTCTCCTGGTGGCAGTGATCATTTTCTGGTATCCTGGATGACCGAAATAGGGTCTTTTATGTAGTTCATCCAGTATGAACCTCTTCAAGTTGTTACAATTTGGAATATACAGTCTATTTATATAAGTGAGTAGACCTCCTTTGGTCATCTGGTAGCCTTCATATTTTACTCCGGTGGGTTATTGCTATAGGTACATGGCCACAGTCTGGACGAAGGGATCTGTTTCTTGTGCGTTTCTGATTCTTTCCTTTACTTCTGTCTCACAGGTGCTCATCGCTTCCAGGTGAATTGTTTTCATACTTCTGCTAAGGGCATCGACCACCCTATTTTCTTTTCCTTTAATGTGTTTGATTTTGAAATCAAACTCGCTAAGGAGGGCCATCCACCTAGCTTATCTAGCATTGAGCTTTGGTTGATCAAACAGGTATTGCAATCCACAGTGATATGTCATAAGTACAAATTTTCTTCCCAGGAGGTAATGCCTCCACATTTTTAAGGCATGCACTATGGCAGCCAGTTCTAGATCATGGGTCACATAGCTAACTTCATTCTCGTTCAATTTTCGGGATTCATAGAAGATCACACTTCCTTCCTGCATAAGGACTCCTCCGAGCCCTTCCTTATAGGCATCTATGCACATGAGGAAGCCAACTTCTGGATCGACGATATTTAGTATGGGTGCATGGGTTAGTAGATGTTTCAGGGTTTGAAATATTTCTTCACATTCCTATGTCCACAGAAATTTTGTCCCCTTCTTCTGGAGGGCAGTGATTGGACAACCAATCTTGGAGGATCCTTTTATAAATATCATATAGTATCCTGCTAATCCCATAAAGGATCTAATATACGAAACATCCTTTGGGGTAGGCCATTCCATGATAGACCTAATTTTGTCAGGGTCTATCACTACTCCTTCTTAAGAGAGAACATGGCCTAAGTAATGTATTTCCTTCTGGAAGAATTCACATTTGCTAAATTTGGCATAGATCTGATGTTCTCTTAGCACTTGCAGCACAAGTATAAGATTCTCTTCATTCTCTTCTCTATTCTTAGAGTAGATTAATATGTCATCAATAAAAACTAGCACAAATTTATCTAGAAATTTACTGAGTACATTGTTCATCAAGCACATAAAAGTGGCAGGGGCATTGGTCAACCCAAATGGCACTACCACAAACTCATAGTGACCATACCGTGTCTGGAAGGCAGTTTTATGGATGTCTTCATCCTTGATTCAGACTTGATGGTATCTCGACCTCAAGTCGATCTTTGAGAAATTAGACACGCCTCCCAATTGATTGAATAGATCATCAATCCTAGGCAAAGGGTACTTGTTCTTTATGGCTACCTTATTGAGTTTTCTATAATCTATACACAGTCTAAGGGTGTCGTCCTTCTTTTTCATAAACAGGACTGGTGCTCCCCATGGAGACACGCTGGGTTGAATATAACCTTTATCCATCATTTCTTTTAATTGCAATTTGAGGTCAACTAACTCAGGTGTGCTCATCTGGTAGGGTGTCCTAGACACCGACACCGCTCCTGGTGCAAGTTCTATCGAGAAGTCTATGTCCCTCCTCGGAGGTAGACCCAGTATCTCTTTCAGAAACACATCTCTGTATTCTCTCAGGATAGGGTGATCGTCAAGGCTTGGTTTATCACCTTCGATTGTTTTCAACACTTGTATTTCATATAGGGGACATCCCTTTCGGCAATACTTTCTCATTTGCAGGGATGATATTTGTCTCACCGAGATGGGTTTTTGGATCCCTTGAAGGGTTATTCTTCTCCCTTCTTTTCTTACACACTCTAAGGTTTTATGGTAACAGTCAAGTCTGGCTTTATGGGTGGCTAGCTAGTCCATACCGATCAATAGATCATATGATCCTAGGGGTAATATGTTAAGGGTTGCTTGGGTGGGGAATTCATCCAACATTAATTGGCAGGCTGGTATAACCTCTGCTATCTTCGTTTTGGTGCCAGTGGCTAACTGTACCAACCATGGCTTGGTATGTTTTTGTGGTTGTAGTTTACACTTATCAACAACTTTAGGGGCTATATAACTCAAATTTGAATCAGGGTCAATCAAAACAGATACTAGATGGTTGAAAATCATACCTTCTATTTCCACTACTAAAGCTTGATGGTTAGCTTGGTTATTATCCAAGGCTGCATAAATTTGTGACACACTCCTGGCCACATCATTGATGGTAGTAGTTTCCTCAATGTTATAAATCCTTCGACTATTCTGTTGTCGGTGTGGATAGTCTCTCAGGAGGTGTTCCTCTCCGCAACCCCAACATTTCATAGGTTCTCTCTTGGTGTTATCCACCTTCACTGGTATAGTTCCAAAAGTTTTATTTCTGCCCGATGAGGGAAAGTTTTGCTGGTGTACACTCCAGGCTGGAAAGTTCATTCTTGGGTTCTTCTTGTAGTTCTTAAATCCTAGGGATTTAATCCCCTTTTCTGAAATCTTGAACTATTCTTCGGTTTCCATCCTTCACGAGGTTTTGCTCGATGCCCAAACTATTCATGACAATAGGTTGCCTTTCGAATGGTGCCTTCTAGGGTCTTTGGCTCATCAAATTAAATTTTGTTCCGATATTCCTTGGGTAGCCCACTGATGAAGCATTCCAGCTTTTCATTTTCTACTTTTATATAAGGTACATACCTCAACAAGTCGAGGAATCTATTAACATATTATTCTATAGTAAGTTGTCCCAGTTTGAGTTCATAAAATTCTTTAGTCTTTTCGTCGAAATATTTTTCCGACAGACACTTCTTCCGAAAGTACTTCTCAAATCGTTTCCAAGACAGGTCCTCTTCGCGAACCCCTTTCACATTATTAAGGTCTTCCCACTAAATGGAAGACTTTCCATTCAAGTTGAAGGTGGACACTCGGGCCTTCATATTTTCTAAAAATTCATGGACTCTGAAATACTTCTTTAGTCCAAGCAACCAGGCCTCTGCTTCCTCTCCCTTCTTTATTTTACCATCGAAGGAGGGTTGTTACACATTATTTTCGTCATCCCTATGACTGTTAATGATGTAAACCTATTTTTTGCCTTCAGAGGGGTCAGTCACCTGAGTTCCTGAAGAAAGAAGGGAAAATAAATTTTCCTGAGAGAAAATGTTGCATTCTCCTATGTAAAAACCCTATAAAAAAGGAAGTTTGTAGGCTTCCTATGTATTAGGGTGAGAGAATGCCTGATTCTCATAGGCTACATCATAGATAGGGTGTGAACAGTTCGCAAGTTTCACTATAAGCAGGGTGAGAGAATGCTTACACGTGGGAAAAACGAGCGTTTTCTCGAATCTTCTAGAAGGAGAAACTTCCATGGTGAGGTGGCATCCGAATGGTTTGGATCTTACTCGCTTTCATGATTTAGTGGGATCATCCTAATCTCTTCACCTTATCCTCTTCAACTTATAAAAGGAGAGGAGCTCTCATGGAGAGGGGGTTCTTGAGCTTAAGTGGGTTCTTGAGCTTGTTAGCTTTGGTTGGCTTGGAATTATTAGTTTGGTCGGAGTGGCTTTGAGATTTTCTTTGTCAAGATAGATTGTGAGTAGCTATCAGATTCATGGTCTCGGAATCCTTGGAGAAAGAAGTGTGTGGGGAACGAAGGACATTTGGAAGGGACCTTACGACATCAAGGCTATGGTTGTAATCTCTCTTTTACATTTAATATGATACAGTAATATGATTCTTTCCTATAAAGCTTGTTGTGTTTTATTGTATGATTCCTTGATCACATACATAGGTTTATATTGAGTTTATGCTATTGCTATCAATTTGGTTGGTTGCGTTCTTTTGTAGGTTCATCATTGTATGAGCGTTGGAACAGAGCTAGGATGGTGATGGCGACAGGAAGCAACATTTAAATGGTATGTCACTCATCCCTCTTTAGTTAGTAAATTCAATATCTAAAACTTAAGGAAAACGTCATGTTCTGGTGTGTTTTTTTCTAGATCCAGGTGGATCTAGGGAGATCAGTTAGTGTCCACACCTACTGATTAGTCCGATAACAAAATTGGTGACTCCACAGGGGAGTGAATTGTTTCCTAGTTAGTTTATTTTCCCTTCCTTTGATTGCTTGTTTTCTGGTTTCTGAGTCTGTGGGACATCCATCCAGACTCTCTGGATCTAGAAGTTCACTTAGATTCCCTATCCTTTTTCAAAAAGTTTTGAGTACAGACATTCTCGCACCGTACCTCTCTGTGGCCTGCGAGAATCATTGATGTTCGCACCCTACTGTTCAGTTAGGTGCAAACTTCTCACACCCTACCAATGTCTAGCCTGCGAGAATACCTAATTCTCGCACTGTAATATACTGGTAGGCTGTGAACTTGTTTGTAAACATTTTGGATTGGGTCTTGTCATCTTTTGATGACCCAATTTTTCTTTGATCAACTGGATTGAACTTTTGGAGCCTATATTGATCTGCTTACAGTCTGCTTGACATCCTTTGAGTTTCTTTTAGCCACTTTTGCTTTGTTTGGTTTTGAAGGATTAGTCTCTTGCTTTGAGTGTCTTTCAATTACAAAGCATGTGTTTTCTTTAGAATTGTTTGGGGAAAGATCGGATTTCTTATGAATAGTTTTCTTTAAAAGAAAAATTTTAGTTTGGGTTTCTTTGTTTTAAGAAAGTTCATTATTTCTTTTAGTGAAATTTTTGAAACAAAAAGATTTAATTTCTTGCTTTATATTAGATTGGGGGAATCCTTGCATTTTGAAGTAGCGAAATTGCATGATTCTTGGCATGAATCGTGCATTGGTGTACAGTACTTTTTTCTCATTTCTTGAGAATATTGATATTGATGAACTTTAAGTTTTGGGGACATTGTGCATATGGGAATGATAAATATTTTCTCCTCGTAGCATAGATTTCATCGAAATGAAAATATTGCATCTTCATCTCTTTGCAGAACTTTCGAGTCGGTCAAAACACCGTATTGTCCACGAAATCTTCCTTTTGAGTCACAACAGCCATAAAATAAAGTGCTTATAAAAATTGATTAGACATTTTTATCTTTTCTAGTAGTAAACCTGCATTAGATTAGTTGTAGGGCTTTGGAATAGGTGTGAAAGATAACTTTCCAAAGTTGCAAACCAACATCGAATCTTGAGTTAGGGAGCAATTAAATCCACTTATTACATTTTGTCCTGGGAAGCCCTTCTAACACAAGGGTCAATCACGAGGTCACATTGAGTCTAGCAGAGTTACTCACCCTGCTTTGTTGGTCTTGGTGTAGAGATTACGTGTATTATGGGGGTCGCTTGAGAGGTATACCCACAATGATGAGTGGAAGCCTTTCAAGTTGATTTCGAGCTAGATACCCTGCCCTTGTACGTGGATCGGACTGTCGACTATTTCCCCAGACATCACTATATTGATTGGTAACCTTAGTGGCCTATATCTCTAGGTTCTTTACACGAGGTGACTGTGGAGGGGCAAGTCTTCACGGTACCTAGAATCGACATTGGCCAAACTCACTCGGGCTTCTTGGAGGGTATACCCATGATTATGTGTGGGAGATTGCACCAGGGTATATGTCCGTTAAGAAGGTCATCAACGTAACTTTTTCACCTGCTCTATCTCAGCCCCTTCTTACATTGTTCCCGCAACATTGGATTTCATCACCAACTAGTGTGCTCATTGTAGGAAGGTTTTGTTTGTTTGCTTGCTTCCTAGATTTTTAGCGTGTGTTGTTTGTTTTCCCTAGCAGACTCTAGGTTGGATTTATTTAATGGCGTCAGTTGCCGGAATGACCAATGAAGGAACCCCTGCTCTAGGGGAACCTTTTATTTTTCCTTCCTATGGAAACATTGGTCCTCCTCACATCACTACTTTGAGCCTTCCAGGTCTCACTATTGGATTACCGGTATGGCTGTTTTCCACTCAGGTAATCCCGAATGCAGTTAGTGCTTCAGTCACAAGCACTCCCCCCCAAGAGCATCAACCTCATGTTGATCCTTCACCTTCTTCACCAGTAATGTCTTCTTCGCCTTCTTTGCTTGCAATGTCACCTTCCATTTCTTCTTCTTCGTCAGGTGAAAGTTTTGAAGCTAGTAACCCAGTGAATAAGAAGAAGAAGAAAAGGAATATTAAGAAGAAGAAAGATAAAAAAGGGTCAAAGCTTCCAACCACTGCTAAACATGTTGGAAAACAACCAGTTATTGTTAATCGTGCTGGGAGTGTTGATGATGTCAAGATCACCCAAACAACCCGTAAGCCCAAGTACCCTTCCAGGCTTTGTAAGGGTAGCCATCTTCTTAAGGAATGCCCTGGTCTATCCAAGGTTATTGAAGCATGGTCTACACATCCTCACCAACCCACGTCGTTAGCCTCTGAACAAAATGTTGACAACCCTCCGTCAACCATTCATGATACAGTTGGGAAGAAGAAAAGTAGAGTCAAGTTCCCATGTATGTTATGCAAAGGGAGTCATCTCACTCACCTTTGTCCTCATATGGATGAAGCCTCGAAATTACTGGAAGACATGACTGTTTCATAGCCTCAACTCCCAGCCACTTATCGCAAGATTTCTCTCAACCCACTTGTAGTTGATGGAATGATCACTCCGGTCCCTTCACTGATCAATCTGGTTGATCATGTCGTCAATCTGGTCACATCCTTAGTTGAACCAGTTTACAAAGTGGTTGATCCGATACCATCCTCGGTCAATCCCACTCTCCCCTCAGAGAGTGAAACCCAAGCAGTCGTTCTGTTTCCACCTGTCGACCCCATTCTCCCCTTGGAGAATGAAACCCAAGTGGTCGATCTGATCTCTCCATTGGTCGATCCTACTCTCCCGCTAGAGAGTAAACCCGATACTACCCATGTTTTTCTCGTTGATACATAATCTCCCGTGCCGAGGGGTATTCTTCCTTCTCCCATGGGACCCCCTCCAAGTAACGAGGCCATCCATTTTGATTGGGGTGTGCTAACTGAACCTCGTCTTCCCTCTCACGTTCCTTTCCAGATTATAGTGCAGGTTTGTGGTCGAGACATTCCTCAGACACTGATAGATGAATGTTCGTCTGTTAGTATTTTGTCCTCTATTGCTTGGAAATATTTGGGTTATCCTCCACTTGCGTTGATTACACAGAATCTTTTAGCTTTTAACAGAAGAACTAGTCAACCTTTAGGGACCCTTCCTCATTTTACTATAACTTTGGGAGGAAAAACTGTCTTTATTGATGTCATGGTCGTCCAAGACCCCTTGGATTTTTCTTTACTGCTTGGGAAAGATTATGTTTATGCCATGAAAGTTATTGTGTCTACTCTTTTTCGTGTGATATCTTTCCCTCACGATGGACGAGTTGTGACTGTTGATCAACTTTCATTCATTGACCCCGCCTGGATTTCCTCCCTAAATGGTTCTTATATGAAGACGGTATCACCCCCACCACAGGTCAATTATGTGGCGTTGTCTCCCATGACTTCAACTTATGATGATTTAGATCCAGTAGTTGACATGGTGCTCTCTTCGGTCGGGCTATTGGAGCTTGATCTCCTTAACCCTATCGAGACCCTCAACATGGTGTCCTTCCAGAGTGTGTTTATTCCTTCTAGTGAAGACCTCTTGGAAGCCATGACTGAGATTTGTCCCTTGACATGGTCTCCTCCTGGAGCTTTGTCCTCTTGGAATCCATGATCAAGAAGAGCGGTCTTCGAGGATAGTTTTTTCATCTCTGTGACAACCTCATTAAAAAATGAAACAGAGGTTACGAGCATAGTTCTTGTTTCTGTGTCAAGCTCGTTAAAAAATGAAATAGTTTTCCCCCTCTCTGTTTGAGTCAAGTCCTTCATCTAGTATTTGAAGCTTCCTTTCCTCTGCCTTTGTCGTTGGATGAAACAAATCTTGGGGGGAAATACTTCCAGCCTCTGGACTTCATGCTGAAGTAGAGCCGCTAGTTTCTTAAGCTGGGGGATAAGTACCAACCATGCATTGGGAAGTCTCAAGCATAGTTTTCTATGGTTCAAGCTTGTGTAAAAATGAAACCACTTACCTCAAGCATAGTTCCCTCTGGTTCAAGCTTGTGTAAAAATAAAACTAGGTCCAAGCATAGTTTTGTTTAGTTTTTAAGCTTGTTTAAAAATTAAAATCTATCCCAAGCATAGTTTTGTTTTGTTTTAAAGCTTGCATAAAAATAAAAACAATCCCGAGCTTATTCTTTGTTCTTTCTCATGCTCGTAAATACATGAGAATAAGTTATTGAGCTTAGTCTTTGTTCTTTCTCGTTCTTGTAAATAAGTGAGAATGTAACCGAGTATACTTTTATCACTTTTTCGGACTCGTAAAGGTTATAGGAAAAAGGAACCCACTGGAGTTCCCTTTAAGCTCTTTTCAGACTCTCTAAACATGAAAAGATTGCCGAGCGACCTTGATATTTTCACGCTCGTTAAAGTATTTGAAGAAAGCATCTGTTGGGCAATAATTTATCTCTTTTTCGGTCTCATCAGACTATTTTACGAAAAAGGAACTGAGAGAGTTCTCTTTTAAGTGTTTTTCCAAACTCTATAATCATGAAAAAGCTTCGAGTTTTCTATGTTTGGACTCGTTAAACAAACATTGAAAGACCCGTAATGGGACCGAACCACTCCTTCCTAGGGTTCGTTAAACATACTCTGAGGGACTCATCCGAAGGATGAGCTTACATTACAAGCATATATTATCCTCCTCAAGCTTGCGTAAAAATAAAGAGGTACTCGCCAGAAATGGTGGGGGAAAAATTTGGAAAGAATTGTGTCTAAACCTGTATTCCATGAAAGAGTCACTTTTGAACATGACACCCTTTCACTCGCTTTGTGTCTAGGTTGGAAAATCCACTTGTCTCCTGATCATACTCCTATAAGATTACAAATTTGTCTGTGATCCTTGTTGTTGAGTCAGTATTTCCAAGACAATTGTCGTGTCGTCAATATGTTCAAAAAGATGTTCGACCCGAAAATCCTTCTATTGTGTCAGCCATTTTTGCAGTCTTTAAGCCTTCTATTGCGTTGGTCATCCCTGAGTCAGTCCTGAATTACTTGTTACTCTGATCTACATCAAATCTTGTTACTTGTTTCGTGTCATTGATGTGGGATACATTAAGGCCCTCCTGTGACGAGTCTTTTCCTGTCAACTTCAACTCATTATCCAGGAATTAGGCTTAGAAACTAATTGGTACCTTGGAGCTTGCATGCCTCAATGGCAGGTTTCCTTGCTTTCGACAGTGGGTTTTCATTATTGACCCCTGATCAGGAGATTCCGCCGAGTGTTCAACTTCAGCTCATTTATTCACATTCGTTGGATTGTACTAGTGTACCTTGGGATTCATTGACATTAATGGTGATTTCCCTCGCACTTGTTAACGGTATACACTAATGACTGGTAATCAAGTGGTTTCTACCATGTTCGACTTTGACACATATATTCGCATGGTTAGATTCGTACTATAGAGTGGTGGAGATGAAGACCCTGGATCTTTTCTGACAGATTCAGGTTGCGTTGGAGTATGTTCAGTGTACTGTTGCATAGATCCACATTGTATGTATGGTGGCTATGTTCAAATTTGAGTCTTTAACACATAGATCCACAGTGTATTTTTGGTGGCTATGTTCAGATTTGAGTCATATTGGAATGGATCCACAGTGTATGTTTCTTGGCCATGACATGTCTTACTTGACATGGATATTCGCATGTCGACATTTATGATTTGAGTCATTTGTATTCTGAGTATGGGAATGCCTACCTCAGTGATGATATATTATTGTACTATATTTCCTTGTTTGTTGGCAGGTTTCCGACCGACTGTTCCTTGTTCCCTACACACACTCGACAAACTATTTCAGATATCACTCTGTTCTAACTTCATACTTTGGGGGGCTCTCTGTTACACATTATTTTCGTCATCCCTATGACCGTTAATGATGTAAACCTATCTATTTCCTTGAGAGGGGTCAGTGGCCTGAGTTCCTGAAGAAAGAAGGGAGAAGAAAATTTCCTGAGAGAAAAAGTTGGATTCTCCTGTGTAAAAACCCTATAAAAAAGGAATTTCACAGGCTGCCTATGTATTAGGGTGTGAGAATGCCTGATTCTCACAGGCTGCATCATAGCTAGGGTGCAAATAGTTCGTAGGTTGCACTATAAGCAGGGTGCGAGAATGCTTACATGTGGGAAAAACGAGCGTTTTCTCGAATCTTTTGGAAGGAGAAACTTCCATGGTGAGGTGGCATCCAAATGGTTTGGATCTTACTTGCTTTCATGATTTAGTGGGATCATCCTAACCTCTTCACCTTATCCTCTTCAAATTATAAAAGGAGAGGATCTCTCATGGTCAGAGTGGCTTTGAGATTTTCTTTGTCAAGATAGATTGTGAGTAGCTATCAGATTCACGGTCTCAGAATCCTTGGAGCAAGAAGTGTGTGGGGAATGAAGGACAGTTGGAAGGGACCTTACGACATCAAGGCTATGGTTGTAATCTCTCTTTTACATTTAATATGATACAGTAATATGATTCTTTCCTATAAAGCTTGTTGTGTTTTATTGTATGATTCCTTGATCACATACATAGGTTTATATTGAGTTTATGCTATTGCTATCACTTTGGTTGGTTGCGTTCTTTTGTAGGTTCATCATTGTATGAGCGTTGGAACAGAGCTAGGATGGTGATGGTGATAGGAAGAAACATTTAAACAGTATGTCACTCATCCCTCTTTAGTTAGTAAATTCAATATCTAAAACTTAAGGAAAGCGTCATGTTCTGGTGTGTTTTGTTCTAGATCTAGGTGGATCTAGGGAGATCAGTTAGTGTTCGCACCTACTGATTAGTCTGATAACAAGGGTGGTTTTGCCTTTCTAAATTCTTTGAATTTTCGACCTTTGGAAGACTTTTTCTTATTCTGTTTTCTTCGGGGATAGGAACTGGTTCTACTGCTAGAAGATCCCTCTGAATCACCAGCTTCCTTCTGAGAGGAATCATCCGACATTTGTCCTTTACCTCTGGGGTGAACCTTTTTCAAGGTGCTCCTCTGAGTGTGGCCACTGATATGACCATGTTTCTGAGTTTCAGGTTCATGCTGCATTTGTCTTTGTAGATCAGATAAACTCTGCAGTAAAACTGCGTTAATTTCTATTTGTTTTTCTTATTCTTTCATCATCCTTTCATTGTCAGCCTTCCAGCTTTGTAATTCGACCATGAGACTCCTCACAGTCTCGGCTAGATCTGGAGGGGTCCCTACTGCCCTTCTTTCATCAGACTCTTCGTCTCTATTGTGGGAGCCCTCTCCCACTTCATGGTGAGTCACCATACTATGTGTTGATAATTTCCCACAGTTGATATTCCACTTTTGTACAAAGACAAACGGTGGTTGTTAGTCAATAGTTAGATACATTTTTATAACCCACACAAAATTCATATTTATTTCACATGCATACACAGTCAGGTTTTCATTTCAGACTTTGACCTTTTTGAATTAAGAGGGTTACTCTTTTTAAGAGTGTTCCAAATGGAGCTTCTGCGGAACTCGTTCATGAGCCCAAGCAGGTCGAGTGTTGTAACCATGCTCTGATACCAATTTGTCACATACCCACTATAGAAAATCAAATTTTTCGTCAATTTCTCAACGATCAGACCACTGAAATGTCTACGGAGGTCTAGCATAAGCTATCTCTTCCCTCGTATGTTCCCATAGGATCGCGGGTCACAACCACAGGTCAAACAAACATGGCATCCTTTCACTCTTCGTGAGTCAGTGCTACCAGAGCGTCGAGTCTTTCGACTCTGCCAAACTCAACACAGTGAAGTGCCAAACCCCGAAAGGGCTGGAGAGTACAAATTTCCTGTTTGGGTCATGTCCTTGTAACCACGTTCTGTGACCACGCGCTTAAACTAGCAAAGCCCCTACCGTACTTTCACAATTTGGGAAATCACAATGCATGACTTCTTCCTTTCCCATTCAAATCCCCGAAAACCATGAAGTTTCCCAAGTTTCCCTCCAAAGGGAGATAAATGGTTGTAAGCCTCCTCTGATCCGATGGTATGGATCCTTTTGGGGTTTCGGTACTTGGGAGCTCGAAATGCAATGAATCCAAGACTCATGGTCATTGAAATCTCCGAATTCCATTATGGAAATTTTTGTAAGAGATCGACGAGTCTTAAGAGTGTGGATCCAATGGTCCACAGGATTTTGGGACCTTTCCCAAAACTATGCCCACTCACCACGCGTCTCCTCTGATGGATGGTCCAGATTCTTTCAGTACTTCTCCTCTCCACTACAACGCGTATCGGGATTTTGGGCATCAAGATTTCACGAATTGTGGGGGCAAGGTTTTCTAGCCCTCTGGTTTCCGAGATGTCGAAATGCTGAAATGTCGACTGGAAGCCACGTGTCCCTCCAAAGGATGGTAACGAACTTCATCCAAGATCAACGGTCATGGAATTTTCAGGATGATCAACGGTCATGATCAAATCTTGGCTTCCCTTAACCTCATTCATCATGTATCGGGATTTCGGGCATCGGGATTTCGCGACTCGCGAAGACAAGGGTTATTTCCCTTTGGTTTCCCGGGTGTCGAAACACTGAAATGTTGAACGACAAACACATGTCCCTCCGATAGACGGCTATGAACTTCACCAACGATCAACCATTATGATATTTTCAGGAAGATCAACGGTCACGATTAAATCCCACCTTTCTCAAACTTATTCACACTTAAACCGATTCGGGGTTTCAGTAATCGGGATTTCACGACTCCCAGTGACACAAATCCTCTGTCAACTCGAATCCATGGTATCCGAAATACCGATGGACTCTCGATCTCCACCAAGTGTCCTCCATGGATGGACAGTCCAGATCTATATCGATATTTTCACCATGGAGTGTCCCGATCTCTTGTCATCAGGACTTCTGGAATCCCGAACTCCAAATCCCTGATACTGACTCCTCTCTCGGGACTTTCACCCTTGTTCATGAGGGCTTAACCCTCAAGCAACTCCTAGAAGATCCAACAGTTGTCGAATTTTCTAGCTAAGATCCAACAACTCAGACCTGTCCTACACCGTGCACTCTCCCACTGCTCTCTAGACATGAAAAAAAACCAACAGTCCAGATACTCCCACAAACCTTGGGGATCTACGGTCCCAATTTCCTCGCTACTCACGAAGATAGAAGAAAAGTGGTAAGGCATGTAACTCCCTTGTTTCTTCCTCCAATCTAACAGTCGTGAATGACCGCAGGCCTTCTGACGGGATCTCGTTCATTGATCGATACTTATCCCTACATTGTTACTTCGGGATTTCAAGAGGATCATTCTTCCTCGTACAGGGTTGCTAAGGCTTGCACATTCAAATCCTTTTTCTAGGTTCTTGGTAAACTTTTCCAAGAAGGGTATCTCTGTGGAGAGATCTATTCTGGGGCATTCCTGGAGACAGATAAGGGGAAACAAATTCTCGA
>ML776849.1:4196338-4209786 GCA_009831015.1 Picea engelmannii | reverse complement strand
TTTCTGTTACAAGCATACATCTACCATTTCTTATCAAAACACTGCACAGACAGTCTTATACTGTAATCATTCACAATTTCATAGTTTATGAGCATATATGTCAGCATATGAATTTCAAGGTGCAATATGTAAAACACTTATCAGCAATAACACCATAAGTAAGTGCAACTACTGAGAGGGGTGCTCGTTTCCACCCAACCGTAGGCTCAACTATTCTGATAGGATTTACAACTAGCCACCCCTGAGATGAGACCATGATGCTGTGAGACTGTGTCTTGGTTTTCCAGTGACCGAGAACAAGGGTTACTCTCCCCCTTCTCTGCTATCACTCACTCTGCGTATCTCTAGAGTTCCCTTCCTCCCCTCGCATCTGCCCCCAATCGCTTCTCCCTCATGCCTTATCCTCTTGCGAGGTTGCTTGTGGCGCGATTTCTCTTGCATAGGTCAGGCCTGATGACTCTATGGATGGGTGGTTCACTCCCCCATCTCTCATTAATTCCTGAGGATCCATCTACCTACCAACCTACGAGACATTTAATTCAGGTCCAGTGAGCCGCTCTTGGTTCTCTGGGCCAGTGAAGTCCAAATACGGTATTTTTTTCAGAGGTGGAAGTTAACACCACCATTCTAGATGCCTTCCACCACCTTTCTCTAGCCATCGTGGTCTCTTTTTCAACATATCCCCTCTCAGCAGTCCTGCAATATATATATATATATATATATATATATATATATATATATATATATATATATATATTCATAATATTATTCACGTTCATCGACCTTTTCCACAAGGTCCATTCACATTTATGAGTTTTCCACAGTTCTTGGCCAGTCCAGTTATTTTTACAAACTGGGGGAAACAAGGTGTTACAATAAATCCTACAAAGAGTGCAGTGAATGTCCACAAGGTGTGCATTGACGAAGTTCTGATTTTTATCCTAGAAATATCAGGAGGGATATCGTTGTTCTCATACCAGTAGAAGTGTAGGATAGCACAATGTCATGCAAGGTGTGCGCAGGCAAGTGGGAGTCATATAATTTTCCAAAGGAGGGGAAGGATTGAAGGTCGGTTGTTGCAATAAGTTCACAGAGACAAAGGATCAAGTAACCAGAGGTTATTTTTGAATGCCACAAGTAGTGCATGTAGAATCACTAAGGAATCCCTAGAGTTTGCAAGTAAAATCTCAGAAGGGATAGAACCTTAAAGAGTTCAATGGAAGGCGAGTGTTGAAGCCACTCAACAGGAAGAAATCTCAGGAAGGTTGATGACAAAGGTTTGGCAGAAGAATTTGTTCGAAGTCTGATCAGACGGTTGAAATTATCGTGGGGAAAACCACCAAATTTTCGTGGACTATTGGATCTCGCAGACCAGCGGAGAGATTAAGGCCAAGTGTTTTTCAACACTCATAAGCTCAAGAGGAATAATGGTCATTGGATTCAGATCAACAGGAGTCGTTGATCACTTCCTTGAATTTTGTCATTTCGGAATTCAGGAAGTGGAGGAAGATGTGACTCGGAGTCAAAAGTCATGAAGTCCTAATTTGCAAAGTCTCAGTAGAACTAGGACTATTAGATCACGGGTAGCAGAGAGTCATTGATCTATGACAAGGGGTTGTTGTGGTTTCAGAATTCAGTGAAAGGAGCTGCTGCATCGTAAACTGCCAATACCCAAAATCTCGAGTGCCGAAAAGGCTAGGCCCTAGTTTATAGTTAGAGGTCACACTAGAGAAAATTCAAGGGAGGAATCAATTTCCCGTTGTCCTTTTTGGGTTTCGGGGATTGTCGAGCCAAGGGGGCTCACATATGGAATCGCGAAGTTGCGAAAGATGAAATACCCATTTGGGTAAAGGTTGTGGTTGTATCAGAGATCACGTGGGAGTGAGTTGGCACTTAGTGCTTCTTCACATGGGCACAACTCCAAGGAAGGACCTGTGGATACATACTTGCGGGTGTGAGTGATTCCCTAAGGGGAAATCAAAGAGTCAATCAGAATCTCAGGGAAATTAAGAATGATCCTAAGACCGGGAGGTTGTGCATAACCCACTGAGGTGGGGGTGCTGTGTCAGAGTGGTATTAGAGCCTAGCCTACAATATTTTTTTTGTTTTCTACGGGGAACAAATTGAAACAATGTCGCCAAGAAGGAGAGAAAGACCAATGCCCGATCTAACTATGGAAAGGGAAATGAGAGAAATCCATGCTCGATTGGATGCTATGGAAACAAAACAGAGACAAATAGTTTATGTTGGAGATGTCAGTGAAGCTGAAAGAGAAAATGAGGTTGGAGCTGAGGAAGAAGTCACAGTCGAAGACACTGTAGAAGAACGTCTATTCATATTTGTTGCAAGAATCAGAGCCAGAGAAAAGATAGACATTCTGATGTATGAAGGAAAATTAGATGTTGAAGAGTTGATATATTGATTTAGGGCTCTGAATAAATACTTTGACTATGAGGATATCGAGGAAGATAAGAAAGTTAAACATGTTGTCACTAGACTTAAAGGGCATGCAACACTGTGGTGGGATGAAATGCAAGTTGACAGGTGTTGTAAAGGAAAACAAAGAATCAAAATCTGGGATAGGATGGTTGTGAAGATGAAAGCCAAGTTTATACCCAGAGACTACCAGATCAATCTATTTTGGAGAATGCGGATTTTGAGACAGAAAGGGATGACAGTGAAGGAATACATTGAAGAGTTCTACAAGATAAACATCAGGGTTGGTCATCGTGAAAGTGATGATGAAAAGGTCTCCAGATACATGAATGGTGTGAGATATGAAATTTAGGATGAGATGAACATGATGATGATAATGAATATAGAATATTCTTATTAGATTGCTCTGAAGGCTAAAGATAAATTAGCTCGAAGGTAAGGTCAAAGAGGCCAAGGTTGAAGTCGGAGTAGAGGAAAATAAATTTCCCAGGATAGGTCTTAGAAGCTGAAGGAAGAAGAAAAGAAACCTCATACTCACCCTGAGAGAGGAGGAAGTTCACAGGGAGGATAGTATGCCAATAGAAATACTTTTTTGCGAGCAAGAGGAAGAGGAAGAGGTAGAGGAGGTAAGATAATATGTTTTTCCTGTGGAAAAATCAGACACAAATCTTTCGAATGTCCCGATATAAAAAGGGATGGAGGCGAAGCTCACATTTCATAATCACAGAAGCAAAATGTTGAGGCAGAAGATGTAGAAGGCGAAAGATCCTTAATGATGCGAAAAATTCTCTTGAAACCAGAGAAAGAGATAGAGAATCCAGTCCAAAGAAATAGTTTGTTCAGAACTACTTGCAAGACCAAGGAAAGGGTATGCAAGGTAATAGTGGACAATGGAAGCACAGATAATTTAGTATCCACATAGATGGTGGAAATGCTGGAATTGGATACTGTTGCACATCCAAGCCCATACAAAGTATCGTGGTTGCAAAAGGGACATCGGGTAACTATCACTAAATAATGTTTAGTTGAGTTTAATATAGGGGGACATAAGGATGAAATTATGTGTGATATTATTCCCATGGATGTCTGTCATCTTTTGTTGGGGAGATCGTGGAAATATGCCAGGAATGTTGTTCATGATGGGAGAAGGAACACATACACCTTGGAGAAAAATGGTAGAAGACATATGTTGCTTCCAATTAATGACAAGGAGGCAAAACCAGAGGTGAACAATACTATACTTCTCATGAGCGGGAAGGAGCTTCTTGAGGAATTCAAGAAAGAAGAAGACATGCAGTTTGCGGTGGTAAGAAAACCTAGATTCATCTTGACTAGCACCAAGATAAATGATCTACCTGAGGAAATTCAGGAACTGTTAGAGGAATTTGTTGATATAGTAGTGGACTAATTACCTTGTTCGTTTCCGCCTATCAGGATTAAAAGTCATCATATTGATCTCATACCTGGAGCAAGTTTACCAAACAAGGTTGCATATATATTGACACCGCAGAAAAATGAAGAAGTCAAAAGACAATTCCATGACTTGATGGACAAAGGATTGGTTAGAGAAAGATTGAGTCCATGCGTTGTACCTACAATGTTAATTCCAAAGAAATATGGTGGCTAGAGAATGTGTACAAACTTGAGAGCTATAAACAAAATCACCATCAGGTACATATTTTCTTTACCGAGGATGGATGACTTGATGGATTTCTTGAGTGGAGACATTTTTTTTTCAAAAATTGATTTGAAGAGCGGATATCATCAGATTAGAATGAGGGAAGGTGGTGAATGGAAGACAACATTCAATATGAATGAAGGGTTGTATGAATGGCTTGTCATGCCATTTGGTTTGACGAATGAGCCCAATACTTTTATGAGGCTGATGAAGGAAGTCTTGAAATATTTCATAGGAAAGTTTGTGATTGTATATCTTGATGATATACTAATCTCCAGTAAGACTGAAGGGGAACATATAGAGAATTTAGCTGCAGTGATGAGGAGATTACAACAAGAGGAATTGTTGATCAATTTGAAGAAGTCATCTTTCATGAAGACATAACTCATTTATTTGGGTTTTGTAATCTCTTCGAATGAATTGAAGATGGATCTGGAGAAGGTAAAAGCAATCAGGGATTGGCCATCACCAAAGAGTATCTTTAAAGTTAGGATCTTCCATGGATTGGCTAGTTTTTATAGAATGTTCATTAGGAATTTCAGTGGAATATGTGCACCAATGATGGTCACAGTCAAGAAAATACAAAAATATTTTCATTGGACAAAGGAAGCAGAGAATAGTTTCAAGTTGCTAAAGGAAAAGATAACTGGACAGCCAGTTTTGGTTCTACCAAATTTCAACAAGAAATTCCAAGTGAGATGTGACGCTAGTGGATTCGTAATTGGAGTGGTCTTAAGACAAGACAACAGGCCAATTGCATACTTCAGTGAGAAGTTGAAAGATGCAAAGATGAAATATTCCACGTATAACAAGGAGTTTTATGCAGTCATACAAGCATTGAAAAAATGGAGACATTACTTGGTTTCAAAAAAGTTTGTCTTGTATAGCGATAACCGTTCTTTACAATTCATAACTCGACAGGAAAAATTGAACCAGAAGCATGCAAAATGGGTTGAATACATGAATAATTTTACTTTTGTTATAAAGCATATTTCTGGAACTGTTAACAAGGTTGTTGATGCATTGAGAAGGAAATGTTTGATTCTGTAGGAGTTTAGAGTAAAGACCTTAGGTTTCGATAACCTCAAGGAAATGTACAGAGATGATGCATATTTCAAGGAAGCCTATGAAGCATGTCAGAATCCAGTTCTTAGAGATAGAATCCAATGGACTGAATATATGATTCATGATGGATTGTTGTTCAGGGGTAATTAGTTGTGTATTCTGAAGAGTTCTATGAGAGAGAATCTTCTAAAGGAAAAGCGTAGTGGAGGATTGGCTAGACATTTCAGCCATGACAAGAATTTTGTGCAACTAAATGGCTCATATTATTGGCCAGGGATGAGAACAGATGTCAAGAATTTTGTGAACACATGCAGAATTTGTCAGCACACAAAAGGGAAAAGACAGAATACATGGTTGTATCATCTATTGCCAGTACCAGAGAGGCCGTGGGATGCGGTAAGTATGGATTTTTTGTTAGGACTGCTAAGGACGCAAAGAGGTTGTGAATCAATATTTGTGGTACTCGATAGATTTTCTAAAATGGCACATTTCATACCATGTCAGAAAACCAGTGATGCAACTCACATTGCAAACCTATTTTTTAAAGAAGTTGTTAGACTTCACGGCTTACCCAGGAGTATTGTATTGGACACGGATACCAAGTTTGTTGGTCATTTCTAGAGAAAACTATCGAATAAGCTAGGGACTAATTTATCCTTTAGCTTGAAAGATCACCCTCAGACAGATGGACAAACTGAGGTAGTAAACAAAAGTTTGGGGGACTTGTTAAGGAGTTTGGTAGCTAAACATCATAGTCAGTGGGATCAGATTCTGTCGCAGGAGGAATTTGCATACAACGATTCACCAAATAGGAGTACAAGACAAATCCGATTCCATATTATGGATGGAATGCAATCGAGAGGAGTATCTGATTTGAGGAACTTAGAGCATAATGAATTTAGAAGTGCTAGCACAGAGGATTTTGCAGCGAAAATGCAAGAAATCCACAACAAGATTAAGGAGCAATTGGAAAATTCAAATCAGGAATATAAGCACAAAGCAGATCAACATAGAAGAGAACTTCAGTTTGAAGTAGTTGATTTGGTTCTGGCGCATCTCAGAAAATAAAGGTTCCCAAGGGGAACATACAACAAGCTGAAGATGAAGAAAATTTGGCTGTGTAAAATCATAAGAAATTTTGAGGCAAATGCTTATGAGATTGAATTACCAGATGGGATAGGAATATCGCCCATATTCAACATAGAAGACCTATATCCTTACAGGGATGATGAAACAAGAGCATAAGAGAATCAAAAGGAAGTTCAATGGGTTAAACAATTGCCTGTAGCTGAAAAGCCGCAGATGGAAAAAATAATTTATTAGAGAGTCAGAAAGAAAACCCAATGGAAGACATATTTTGAATATTTAGTCAAAAGAAAAGACATCCAATTGAAGATGCCAGTTGGGAGAGCAAAGCAGATATCTGAAGACATGGGAAGATGCTGCAGGATCTCATGAACACGAGTTCATGAATTTTCTAACCAGAGGAGTATGATGCAGGAGCATCGTAAGCATCCAACAAAGCAAGCGCAGATGGTGAAAGACAACTGGAAACACACCAGCGCACATTTTGAAAGCGTTTTGAAATTGAATGAAGAAGAATTAATGTAATAGCTAGGGGAGCGTATTTACATTTATGTTTTGGATATTGTAAACAAACCTTGAGCGTTTCTCTTATCTGTTGGATATGAAGGCATTTATTTGTATTGAATGTAAAGTAGGTAGCTTTTACTTTTGATTAGATAGTTTAGAGTTGTAGCAGGGAGAAATCATAAAATATTCCCTCGCTTGTATCATTGTAAGATGGAATATTATCAAGTTTTGAAAGTTGTAGAGCTGTAGAGAGCAACAACATAGGGAAGAACCCATGTATAGGAAAACTTGAGTTAATATATGAAGGATTTTGACTCAATTTCATGGTGTTATTATGATTATTGTTTACATCTATTGAATGGTATGTTTGCAGTTGTTTTAATTCTCTGTTGTGCATTTACTTCAATGCTATGTGTATGCTCGTGATTTCTATGATGAATGTATGAAATATGTGAGGAGAGAAGAATGAGTTTCAATTGTTTCTCTACCTGATAAATCCTACAAAGAGTGCAATGAATGTTCGCAAGGTGTGCGTTGACAAAGTTCTGAGTTTTATCTCAGAAAGATTAGGAGGGATACAAGTTTTCTCATACTAGTAGAAGTGCAGGATAGCACAATGCCATGCAAGGTGTGTGCAGGAAAGTGGGAGTCATAGATGTAATCTCCCCAAGGCCAAGCCCTTTATAGATCTGATGTATGAAACGAATTGTACATATGTGTTATAGGCTGGTGAGTCGAGTTCCTATAAGTTGTAGGCTTATGTGTTTGTTAGGTCAGGGAGCCTAAGTGTTGAAGGCCAGGAGCTTGTTGTTGTACTTGTAAGTATGCAGAATATTTAATAAAATATAAACACCACTAGGTGCAGACCGACCACGATGAATGAGTTAAGGGGGACTGAGCGTCCATAGAGTGGGCAAGGAATTAGGGGCTGGAAGGTGGGAAAGGGGCTAAGTGTTGAGCCTAGGGGCTAAGCCTAGGGGGCTTAAACCTAGAAATAATATTTTAATATTATTTCAAAAGATATGTGCATCATATGTTTTTATCTTAAGTCCTTTTGGAAGAACACGTGATTTCCCAAGTGGTGGGAGGAACGCCTGCTGGTGGAACGCATGCAGTCCCATGGGTGACAAGTGTCAACTCTGGCACATGCACTAAAAGGTTGGGACGAGCCATGAGAAGGGTTCCTCCAACTCCATTCGACTCGGTATGGCCCTGAGTGTGAGGGGTGCGAGCTTGTCTGCAAGAGACCTCGTGCAATACTGAAACAGGGGGGGGGAAAGCCTGTGTTTGTTCTACGAAATTCGTGTACACCCTCTATTCTAAGAGCTGAGAAGATTGTGTTCTTTTGAAAAGCCAGTTCACTCCTTACCCATTCAGAATGAGCGAGTCTGTGTAATTCCCTACATGGATTATTGTCACGCGTTCCCAGAATCAACACCGTGAGACCTTGCCACCATTGCTGAGCTTGTGTGAGAAGCCCGAGTCTATATTCCCGGTTGACTGTGGTGGTCACACAGTGATGGTCTGCGCATGGCATACTGGCCAGAGTAAGCCATTGTTGAGCTTGTGTATGACCCCTCTCCAGGTGAGGGAGGTGGTTGATGCTGGAAGAGGCAGGTTGTCAGGCCTGCGAGCAACTCTTTCCAAGTGAAAGAGTTTGCTGGGAAGTGGTTTCTTCCAGAGAGTGTCCAGCACCAGCTACAACTCTGAGACTTCCTGATTCGGCCTCTTTCCGGGACCCAGAGAGGGAGGTTAGCACCGATGGACTATGCATGTGAAGGTTTATACTCCCGGGCAGAACATGCATGTGGGGAATGAGAATCTAGTAGTAGTGGGCATAAGATGGCATCTTTGGGAAGAATCCTTCCAGATATTTCTGTGTTGTTTTCTCTGTAACCTCAGCCTAGCCTAGGATTCCTTGCCTTGGGGTGGAGCTCAGTCCCAACTCGGGGGTGACCCACTGTTGAGATGATGAGTAGTGTGGTCTAAGGTTGGGAGGTTCGTGGAAGGCCTACACTTGGTTGGTGGATTTCACCATTGTTACAAGATAAGTATCTAACTATGTTCTTATCACATTTTGGCATGACTGTGTTGTATATATTATCATGTTTTCTATTGTGTATATGAATTAGTATGAAGTGCTATTGATTGTTAATTATGGAAATAATTCATATGAATACTCTGTGTAGAATGTGTTTACTTGTTTAAATGCATGTGGAGTATATACTGGACTGTATGTGTTATGTGAAAAGTGTGTACAGATTGTTACATAGTGCGTTAAAAGCCTTGGTAAGAAAAAAGGTACACTACAAATTGGTATCAGAGCTAAGGTTTCGACACTAAGCCTAGATGGGCCAGTGGGGTGGTCTTTGGACCGAGAATGCAATGGAAAATTGGGTCTCGAAGGCCAATTTCAGACCCTGGTTTGCTCCAAAGTGTCAAGGAGTTGCTAGACGAGTTATTAAGAACTCAGGAAGTATAGCGGTGCTATGAAACCGCAGGCTGGTGTGGTCTATGGCCACGGGGAGACAGGTCTCTACACCAATGGTGTTAGAACCTTAGGATCTTTTCGGGAGGGAAGGCGAGCCCTCGTGACCTTCAGATCTAGAAAAATGTGCGTAAGGATTAAAATTCCTTTGGAAATGGCACAGGAGAGTGGAAATCATGATACGCAAAATCCCAAGTTAGTTAGAAACCGTTTGAGCTGTCAGATCTCGGTTGGAAAACCCGACAACCGTTGGATCTGCCGGGAGGTGTTTGAAGGTTAAACCTCAGAAACTAGGGGCAAAAGCTCCAAAATAGATCTAAACCGTCCGAAATACGGAGGACACGTGTCGTGAGATTTCCCATTTCAGGAAATCGGGATATCAACATTCGTGAAATCGGGAGTCACGATGACATGAGATCGAGAAATTTCATGGTGGAAGTCCTGGGAACGATCCGAGCGGTCCGTTTGTGGGGACACGTGGTGGAGATCGAGCGACCCATCGGTATATTGGCTACCAGGGTTTTGAGTTAACATAGAACCTTTTCATCGGGGAATCATAACTTGCAAAATCCCGAGATTAGATCTGAACCGTCCATTCTTGGGGAGGCGTGGCTGAGATCGAGGCATTCGGGAAAGTTTCGGAAGGAGAGTCATCCACCAGGAAATCGGGGTTCGGGGAATTGCGAATCCTGAGGACATATGTGTTTCGGCATTGGAAAGTCTGAAACCCTGATAGGAGGTATGACTGTGGTCATATAAGGGGAGGTCATGTGAGCCACGAGTCTAGCCCGGGGGGCTAATGGGAGTTAGAGCGTATCGACATTTGGAAGCCCAAAACCCCGAAAGGATCTGCACCATAGATCTGAGAAAGATCTGACCGTCGGATTTTTCTAGGAATGGACGTGGACACATGGAGATGTACCACATGCCAGTGGGACGAGAAGAGAAGTGAGAGAGTTGGGACCCGATGAAGTCATTGAAAGCGACGTGGACCCTCATTAATATGCCACGTGCCACCATGGTTGTTGGTGACCACTGTGCGATGTGGGCCCGGAGGGTAAAGTAAATTGGAATTTTGGAATTCGGCAATTGAAATGACAAGAGGTGGGGAGTCACTGCATAATGAACTCCCGGTTGCCGAAAGCCCGAAGTCCCGGGTACCGAAAACCCAAAAGTCCCAAAAACTGAAGTTTTGAAAAACTCAAAAATTACAGAGCCGAGCAGAGCTCAGAAAATTCATGAAATTGAAAACATTTTCATAAATTGGATTGTTTATGAATGATGAATAATTGTCAAGAAACGAAGGATTGACAAATTCTATTTATCTGCGTGTTGTATTTTTGAAGGTTGATGAGTGCCATAACTATTTTGGAATTGCCACAAAGTGAAAGGAAATGGAAGAGACACATAATGCTTCCAGTTCAGAAAACAAATCTCAGAAGAGATAACGTAGAGCTTTAGTTAGTAGAGTGTGCATATCCAGCATAAGGAGTGCTTATGGAGGGAACTTGTTTTAAGTTCGAAAGATTCTAGGAGACGAGCGTAGAAGGTACAGATGGGCACCAGAAAGTCTTTCGAAAAAACACAGAAGGGTCGAGTCCCTTTGAGACTGAGTCAATTAAAAGCTCAGAGAGGAACAGTGCAAGTTCGCATGATCGAGCGCAAGTGTGCGGCAAGGTGAAGTTAAAATTTCATTAACCAAAGCTTGGGAAGGAAAACACTGTCGAATTATTTGAGATCCTTCAAGTTAGGAAGAAGGTCAATTATAGAAGAGTTGACGCCTAGATATTTGGAAAGAAGTCATTGAGAATTTCAACGAATGATCGAAATTCTCTGTGGGAAACTCGCGAAATCGCGGGGACCGTAAGATAGCCAGAAGATACAAGGTGGTTAGTGGATGGAGAAACTTGCCACCCTTGGATTCAAAGTAAACGTGGGTTGTCGATCGCAGCTGGTTTTGAACCGTTGGATCGTTTTGTGAATTCGGGGATCGTGAACTTGGAGCGCAAGCCAAATTCTTCGTCACTCCAAGTCCTGAATCGCGAAAGAGATTAACAAGGGTAGAATCGTATGGTGGAGCACTTCCAGGAAGAAGTGTTGAAAACCCGTGAGCCATCAGATCCAGCCAACTCCGAGGAGGATAACGCTAAGAGTCGTTCAGTACTTGAAAACTCAGGGAAGGTATTGAACTGTTGATCTCAAGGAAGATCTAACTGTTGATTTCTTTCATCGGGAAATCAGAAAATCCAAAGTTTGGAAAAACAGAGGAATTGTTCTCAAAAATTATGAAATGTGAACTTCTGATTCGCGAGGAGAGATCTAGAAAATTGATTCAAGGCGAGTGTCAGCCCTTGATCTGACGCACTGGAATTCTATGAAGATGGAAGTTAAAAAGGGAAGAGAACTATTTTCTAATTCGTGAACCGTGAAGTCTGGATTCACGAAAAAGGATCCACGCTGATGGATTATGAGGAGCTTTGAGTCGTTATATCTGACTCAAGTGGATTTCAGAAAACTAGAGATCGGAAGAAAAGAGGGAAAACTATTTTTCCAAACCCCAAAACACAAATTGTCGATTCGCGAGGAATTGATTTGGACCGTCGAATCCGAAAAGTTGTGGACCTTGATCTAAGGAAAATGGGGTTCGAGAGTTTGGACCTCGGGAAAAAGGAGGAAAGCTAGTCCTCGAAGTTCGCAAAGGGTAAAGTCCCGTAGAGATCAGAAGTTGGGGCCCCAGGTCATAGCTAGAGGTCACACTGGTGGAAGTTAAAGGAAGAGATAGCACACGCTAGACTCTTGTTTCTGATTTCCAGGATAGAGAGAGTCGAGGGTGACTCATATCTAAACACCCGGTACGTGAAGTCCCGAAACGCCTTCTGGATAGGCACGTGGTCATAGCTGGTGGCCATGTGGGAGAAACTTGTGCCACCGCTAGTTCTCGCAAGAGATTTTTCGTGCAAGGCTTGTGGTTTTGTTGCGTGGAGGTTCTAGTAGGAACCTGAAGAGCTACTCCAACTCAGAGAGCTGAAGACCCATTGACTAGGAGGTCAGCAGACCCCGTTGAGGTAGGGAAACTACATTGAAGGTACTTAGGGCATGAATAATCATGCACAATGATTACAGTGGAGAGCATAAGAAGATTGAAGAATCCTGGAAGAATTGAATGCTTCTGGGATCCACAAGAAAAAAAAAATGTTAAAGGGAGAGAGAGAAGTTGTTGCAATTTATAGCAGCAAGTATGTTTTGGCTCATTTGGATAGCCAAAGGAAAGAATGCTTGAAATTTGCAAGTGTTGTTGGTAATTTCGTTGCACAATGAAGAAAGCAACAAAGAGCTGAAGAGCTAGTTATAAGTCTGATAAAAGAAGTATGAAAGCTTCTACTGCTATCAGATATTCAGGTAGTATAAATTTTAATGGCAGTCATGCAGGTAAGTGTTTTATCACTCTTTTTGCATAATTTTTGAAAGGAAATTATGGTAAGAATTTCCTCAGCCAGAACTATGTTATTAAATCACATGATTATATTATTTGAATGCATACCACAGGATGTGGTAAAGGTTGTAGGCCTGTGTTAATTCAAATCTTTTTATCTTTTGAATGAACACATCGACATAGTAGAATGTCATGTTAATTTGGTTATGGGGTAATAACCAAAGAATTAAAAGATAAGAATTTGTTACAAGAATGAATGCCAGAAAGCTAGTCATGTATGAGACCAGGACATGGTTGGACATGGAAAGGTACATATATGGAAAGATTATGAGCCACACCAAGTACTAAAATATTCCTACTTTTAAATAAACTTGGGCTGCAACCTTTTTGCTAACACTAATGGACACCGCAAAATTATATTCTTGGTGTAGTGTTCGGGTCGAAAAGGAAGGCATCCAATTAATTGGAAAGATAAGGGGAAGTGTATGAAGATTGTGGCAACACATTGGCCAGAATTCCAACCCATGGATGGTGAGATACATGACTGAGACAGAGAGCATTATGTAATTCAATGCAAGGTGCACTGAATAAGAATGCATTGAGAATCACACCCGTGCATAATAAGTGATATAATTGCATACTAAGTGCAATGGTTGAATATGTTTGGTAAGTACATGCATATATATATTATTGCATGGAAATAATTATGTTGATGGCTGAAATGTTGCTAACCCCTGAAATTGAGAACATTTCAG
>ML776849.1:4151469-4195617 GCA_009831015.1 Picea engelmannii | reverse complement strand
AGACCGTTGGTTGGAGTACTGCCGAGGTTTGAATGGTTGGAGTGCTGCTGAGGTCTGGTACCTTGGCCTAGACCATGTGGATAAGGATTGTGGACCATGGCTATCTTGGGAAGCCATTTCCCGATGGAGTCATAGCTCTGCTCTGGGGTGGGAGGTCTTCTCACTCAAATGATAAGTACAATTCTCTATTTTATTATATGATGTGTATATTGTATACAATTTTAATGTTATTGAATTTATTTCTATATACATACATATACATTGCATAAATGATTGCATTATTGCACCCACGACTATACCTAAGGTATCTCATATTTCATTACTCAAGAAATCTATATACCTGATGCTAATCATGTAATCGATTGGAATGCGATTCAGGTGGAACCAGAAAGTGTCTTGCAAGTGGACAAGAAAAGAAAACAGCTCCGGAATCGAGCTATAGAGCTTGTAAAGGTCCAGTGGACCTGGTACGGTCTTGAGGACGCGACATGGGAGCATGAAGAAGTTATGCAGGTAGAGTACCCACATATTTTTACAAATTTTGAAAGGCTTGCAGAGACAGTGTAAGTTGCACTGAGGACAGTGCAAAAATAAGGGAGGGGGATTGTAATGTCCCCAAGGCCGAGCCCTTTATAAATCTGATGTATGAAATGAATTGTACATATGTGTTATAGGCTGGTGAGCCGAGTTCCTATAAGTTGTAGGATTATGTGTTTGTTAGGCCAGGGAGCCTAAGTGTTGAAGGCCAAGAGATTGTTGTTGTACTTGTAAGTATGCCGAATATTTAATAAAATATAAACACTGCTAGGTGCAAACCGACCACGATGAATGAGTGAAGGGGGACTGAGCGTCCACAGAGTGGGCAAGGAATTAGGGGCTGGAAGGTGGGAAAGGGGATAAGTGTTGAGCCTAGGGGCTAAGCCTAGGGGGATTAAACCTAGAAATAATATTTTAATATTATTTCAAAAGATATGTGCATCATATGTTTTTATCCTAAGTCCTTTTGGAAGGACACGTATTTCCCAAGTTGTGGGAGGAATGCCTGCTGGTGGAACGCATGCAGTCCCATGGGTGACAAGTGTCAACCCTGGTGCATGCACTAAAAGGTTGGGACAAGCCGTGAGAAGGGTTCATCCTCCTCCATTCGACTCGGTACGGCCCTGAGTGTGAGGGGTGTGAGCCTGTCTGCAAGAGACCTCGTGCAATCCTGAAATGGGGGGGGGGGGAGCCTGTGTTTGTTCTGTGAAATCTATGTACACCCTCTGTTCTGAGAGCCAAGAAGATTGTGTTCTTCTAAAAAGCCAGTTCACTCCTTACCTGTTCGGAACCAGCGAGTCTGTGTAATTCCCTGCATGGATTGTTGTCACGCATTCCTAGAATCAACACCGTGAGACCTTGCCGCCATTGCTGAGCTTGTGTGAGAAGCCCGAGTCTGTATTCCTGGTTGACTGTGGTGGTCATGCAGTGATGGTCTGCATGTGGAATACTGGCCAGAGTAAGCCATTGTTGAGCTTGTGTATGACCGCTCTCCAGGTGAGGGAGGTGGTTGATGTTGGAAGAGGCAGGTTGTCAGGCCTGCGAGCAACTCTTTCCAGGTGAAAGAGTTTGCTGGGAAGTGGTTTCTTCCAGAGAGTGTGCAGCACCAGCTACGGCTCTGAGACTTCCTAATCCGACCTGTTGTCGGGACCCAGAGAGGGAGGTTAGCACCGATGGACTATGCGTGTGAAGGTGTATACTCCCGGGTGGAACAGGCATGTGGGGAATGAGAATCTGGTAGTAGTGGGCGTAAGATGGCATATTTGGGAAGAATCCTTCCAGATATTTCTGTGTTGTTTTCCCTGTAACCTCAGCCTAGCCTAGGATTCCTTGCCTTGGGGTGGAGCTCAATCCCAGCTCGGGGGTGACCCACTGTTGAGATGATGAGCAGTGTGGTCTAAGGCTGGGAGGTCTGTGGAAGGCCTGCACTTGGTTGGTGGATTTCACCACTGTTACAAGATAAGTATCTAACTATGTTCTTATCACATTTTGGCATGACTGTGTTGTATATATTATCATGTTTTCCACTGTGTATATGAATTATTATGAAGTGCTATTGATTGTTAATTATGGCAATAATTCATATGAATACTCTGTGTAGAATGTGTTTACTTGTTTAAATGCATGTGGAGTATATACTGGACTGTTTGTGTTATGTGAAAAGTGTGTATAGATTGTTACATAGTGCGTTAAAAGCCTTGGTAAGCAAAAAGGTACACTACAATAGACTTCTCCAAACGAGGGGAAGGATTGAAGGTTAGTTATTGCAAGGAGTGCACAGTGACAAAGGATCAAGTAACCAGAGGTTATTTGTGAATGCCACAAGGAGTGTGCACAGAATCAGTAAGGAATCCCTAGAGTTTGCAAGTAAAATATCATAAGGGAAAGAACCTTGAAGAGTTCAAGGGAAGGCAAGTGTCGAAGCCACTCAATAGGAAGGAAGCTCAAGAAGGTTGACGCCGGAGGTTTGGTAGAAGAATATGTCAGAAGTTTGATTGTACGATTGAAATTCTCGTGGGGAAAACCATTGATGTTCCGTGGACTATTGGATCTCATAGAAAAGTAGAGATATTAAGGCCGAGTGTGTTTTAGCACTAATAAGATTAGGAGGAATAGTGGTTGTTGAATTCAGATCAACAGGAGTCGTTGATCATGTCCTTGAATTTTTTGTTTTTAGAATTCGGGAAGTGGAGGAAGCTGTGACTCGGAGTCGAAAGTTGCGAAGTCCCAATTTGCGAAGTCTCGATAGAACTAGGACCGTCAGATCATGGGTAGCGGATAGCCATTGATCTGTGGCAAGGGGTTGTCTTGGTTTTGGAAGTCAGCGAAAGGATTTGTTGCATCGCAAACTGTCGATACACGAAATCCTGGGTGACGAAAATGCTGGGCCCCAGTTTATAGTTAGAGGTCACACCAGAAAAAAGTCAAGGGAGGAATCAATTTCCCATTGGCCTTTTTAGGTTTTGGGGATTTTCGAGTCAAGGGGGCTCACATCTGGAATCGCAAAAGCCGAAATACCCATTTGGGTAAAGGTTGTGGTCATATCAGAGATCACATGGGAGTGAGTTGGCACTTAGTGCTTCTTCGCATGGGTGCAACTCCAAGGAAGGACCTGTGGATACATACTTGTGAGTGTGAGTGATTCCCTGAGGGGAAGTTGAAGAGTCAATCAGACTCTCAGGGAAATTAAGAATGATCCTAAGACTAGGAGGTCACGCAAAACCTTCTGAGGTGGGGGTGCTACGTCACCTCTAGCGACACTACATCACATATTACCTCATCCACAAACTTAAATGTAATTCCAAATTTATGATACATTGTTTTGTTATGGGATTTTGCGATTTTTTCTTATCCAATTTAATGAGTAGGGTTTGTGATGTAACTTAGTTTTTAAACCCAATTGCTTAACCACTTCTTATGAAATTAAATTAGCTTGAGACTCGCTATCTGACAAAGTGTCAATATTGGTATGTTTCATAATGACCCTTATATGAAACAATTTACTTCTTGAAGCAAAACCATAACTAATGTTACCTGAAAAACCAATTACTATGACTTTAGTCTCATCACCTGAATCTGACCCCAAGTATGTTGGTTGTGTTGTTGTAGAAACTTTTTTCCTTCCCTTCTTTTCTTTGAACCACTTCGGTTTCTTTTCTGAGTGCAATTTCCATCAATTCTCTTCATCGTTCCCTTCCTTCTTTCTTGCAATGTTTTCAAGAGGGCTTATCTTCCTCTACTCTAACTTAGTTTGATTTCTTCACCTTCCCTTTTCCTTTTCCTTTTTTCTTTGAAGATGATTCCCCTGATACACCAACTATGATTTTCCATACTTCAATATATGTTGCTTGAACAAAAAACTCATCAATATTAGTAGGCACAAACATAAATACATTATTACTAATATGAGAAACAAATCCTCCTATATACTTCATAAGATTTTCTTGTGTATGTAATGGAATATTTAACATCAAATCCATCTTCTTGCATATTCTTGCACCGATTGTCCTTTTCTTAATTTAAGACTTTTCCATTCAAGTAAAGCCTTCTCCTTATACCCCAATGGATAGAACTATTTTATAAGTTCAAAAATAAAATCTTTCCATGATGGAAATACATTACCAATTTGTTGAGTACCATGTCACAACCTACTCTACAACCAAATGAGTGTGGTGCCTTCAAGACTAAGCGATGCCAATTTTATATTGGTTGTCTCATCATTGATTTGTTGCACATTTCAATATAACTCCATCTGTCTTACCCAGTTATCAAGCTTATCAACATTGAATTCTCTATTCTACATGGGAAACTAAAATTTCACATCAAGTTTAAGTAATGGCATGTCAGGCTTATGTTTATGGGAATGAGAATGTTTTCTTGCAGAAGTAGCGGTAGAAGTCGAAATTGAACTTGTACTTGAAGAAGAAGAATATGTAGATGAAGGAGGTTTTGGAGGAGGTTTTGTAGGGTCTTTTACCTCTTCACTTTTGTCTTTCTTTGAATATTCCCCTTGAAAAAGTCTCTTCCATTCCAAGTAATCTTCATACAATACTTTTACCATCTCCAACATGGCAAAGAAAGTTCTTTGAAATTCTCTTTCTTGTTGAGAAAGTCCTTCTTCAGATGCCATCTTCTCACTTTGAGATGTCCTATTTTTTGATCCAATATCATGATCTCCTTCTACAAGCTCTCCTTCACCACACTTTAAATTTTCCCTGGTAATCATGCATACTCAAAAACAACCAACTGTCAACTTGCTTTGATACCTCCTGATCTAAAATGATCTTTTAAATGACTTGGTTAAGTATTTTGCATGTGAAAATTTACCAGTTAAGACTTTAAAGAATGAGAAGATTTTTAAAGAAATAATTTGAAACCAACATAAAGAAGTAAGAAAAAAAAACCATAAACAAAATAGAACACTAGAAGTTGATAACGAAGTTCAACAAATCTGCCTACGTCTCCGGGCCTTTGTCTTCAGTGGGGGAGGCTTCTTTATTAATATTCAATGCTAAAAATGTGCATCAAAATTACATCATTTAGGTCTATGATTGAATCAGTTGTGTTCTTCTCTGTCTCAAAAACCTGATGCAACAGACGACACCGAAAAAGGTGGAATAAAACTCTCAGAAGTGGCCTCCAAAACTCAACTACTCTTTTGGCTTCCCTTCATAAAAATTGCTTGGACTTCACAAATTGACATCATTATGCTATTACGAACCCATTTCTCATGGAAAATAGACTGGGTTCATATAGTATTTGAGTTGGGGCTCACATCCCAACTTCCTCCAAGTTTATGGCCTCAATTTGGGCTCCAAATCCTCAAAAATGGGAAAAATCCCATTCAAATGGGCCAAAAGAAAAAATACAAAACCACTTTCTAAAGTCAAAAAACACTTAGCCCTCAAATATAGGTGTGTTCCCCTTTTCTCTATGATTCTGGTCATATGGAGGGCCATGTGATCAGGTTCCAGGGTTAAGTGGCCACCCGTCAGCATCTGCACCCCCTTTCTCTAGGTCTTGAGTCGTATGGGCCCATGTGGTCGAGTGCTTGTCGGCGAGCTAGACCCCATATCCATGCCACATTGCTAAAAAAAAACATGGGTGGTGGCAGTGGTGTCAAGAAACAACTGTCCTCCATCCCAATTATCAGGGTATTGTTAAGTTTTTTCCTAGAGAGAATATTGAAGGTTCGAACCACCAGAGGTGCATAACAAATTTTGACTTGACCCATATTGGCCCGATCTAGGGTTCCACATGGAACCCTATGATTGGGCCATGTGTCACCATGGTATTAGACTGTACAACCTATTCACTACACATTCACTGACCTAGTCAACCACCAACTCAGCTGCAAATTCATCCCCTTTCCACATGTCATGCTCGAAGGAAGCCACTTGTCTGCTGAATCATTGCCACCTGTCACTTGTATTGCCACATGTCATCACTACACACTACCACATCATCATACAAAATTCCACGTTTCAATCTGTACAGTCGATTCATATCCCACATCATCCTTTGAAACATCAAAATATTCCTACCATGTGTCAACTCCTCGTGCTTCCACATCAACATCCATATGATCCCTATGGATGACATCACACTGCCATGTGTCATGTTGACGTATTGTTGACGTCAACAATACGAACTGTTGAGTTTGAATTTTTACCTATTTGACATGAACTTCATATCATGCTATCTTCTCCATACTGAGTCCATTTTTGAAACCAAATATACTGCCAGAATAAGTGTGACGAGCACTACGTGATGGCGTTGGTTTCGTCTGAACTTGAGAACTTTTTTTTTTTTCTTTTCAGATCCATTTTGGATCATTGATGGTGAGATAATTGGGTACATTTGACTTAGTCTACATGTATCCCCAGAGGTGTGGTTATGGAACCCAAAGTGGATTAAGGAATATGGAAATGAAGGATAGTGAAATTGCAGGTAAGAATATCATAGATGGATAATACAGGTCGTGTCATTTCCAATGATATGTGGAATGCCACATAGTTCCTCACTGTTAGGGAGATATGACCTTGTGAATTTGGAAGCCCTGAAGAATGGGAAAGAAGCCCCTAGTTGGTTACAAGTCTTGGTCAAAGGGTAAAGTGGTTTTAACAAGAAAACCCTAAAAATAAGGAAAGAGGCTACCTAGCACATGTATAAATACACCTCAAGAGTCTCTCATTTAGTACACACACTTACATTGAATATCTATCTTATGATTGTTATGGTCTAGCTTTTGGTAAATCTATTAGTGAATCTAAGGTTGAATGTGACAACATTTTTCTGAAGTTGCCAAGGTCTAAAGGAGAAAAAGTTTTGGAGTTGTAGAAAACTAGAAACCCTAGTTTTTTGAGGTTATACGTGGGCTTCATAAGGATAAGACACATACATATATGATTTGTAAGAGGATAGGTCACATACACATGCAAGCTGTAGTAGTAGAGATCGCGTACTTGAGGCAAATATTTGAGGAAGATGTTTGGTTGAGTTGCGGAAAGGTTTGATGGTATAACAAAGTTTCTCCAGGGTATGAGATGGTATGCCAAGTTTTCATGAGAAAATGTATGTATTTTATGTATTTGTTTGAGGCTTGTATCTTGGATGGTATGGCACATTCTTAAGGCATCTCTTGGAATCCCTTGACAGTACGTGGTTAAGGTGATATTGTTACATGCTTGGTACTTTCTATATGGTTGCTATGGTTCATTGCTAGAGGAACATATTTGTGATATTGGAATGTACATGAGGATTTTATTATGGTACATGATATGATTGAGAGTGATATGGTATATGGCTAAGACAATTATTATGGTGCATGGTTGTTACATGGTATAGTATAGGATTGGTACATGATATATGGTGATGGTTGATGTACATGGTTGGTACATGGTATGGTGTTGATGTACATGGTTGGTACATGGTTGATGGTATAGGTTGTGGTACACAATTGATTCTTGGTATAGTACAGGTTGATGGTTTCGTACATGATTTGGTACATGGTTGAGACACATACCATGTGATGGTATGTTGGTGATCTTGGTACATGCTTGGTAGAATCATGTGTTGGTGATGTTGGACATCTAGTTGAGAGGTGTCCTTGGCGTATGATACATGTGAGAGGATATGGTTAAGTATTGGTGATAGTGGAAAATTGGATAAGTTTATCAATGATATGTTGGATACAATGAAATGTTATAGTTTGATGTGGTAGTGACAGTGACTGTGACACTGATAGTGGTAGTGATAGTGGTAGTGATTATGGTAGTGACAACTTTTCCACAATTATATTTCAGGGAAGTTGGACGAGGAAAGGAAAGGGAGTTGTATCCTCCTTCTGGTTGGAGCCATAGAATCAGGGAGTTGGAGCTTCCTTCAAGTTGGAGCCTAAGAACTAGGTGGTTTTAGCCACCTTTTAGTTGGATCCAGAGAACCCAGGGGGTTGTAGCCTCCTTCTGGTTGGAGCCAGTGAATTCAGGGAGTTGTATATTCCTTTAGGTTTGATTCTGAGAATATGGGGTTGGAGCCTACTTCCAGTTGCAACTGGAGAATTTGGAAGTTGGTGCTTCCTATGAATAAATTCTTGATATATCTAAGAAATCATTCTACATTTTTCTCCCATTTGGTTTTCCACGTAAATATTGGTGTACTATGTTCTTGATGTAATGTTAATGTGATGCTTCTTATTGTTACACACACACACACACAGATATATATTGGATTCATTCATAGATGATACATTGGTGATATGTCGTTGAAAATTGTTGTTAAAGTGAAAGAATATACATTCTGGTTAAAATTTGTATAAAGTTGTCATACTGATTCAACTCCCTCCTCTCGGTATTCCAATGATTGGTATAAGAGATGGGTCCTTTGGGAAATAAATTAACCACTGGAAGGAAGATCACAGAGAGAAACAATTTGTATAATAATGAAACACAATAGTTTGATGGACAAAACTATTCATTCTATAGCATAAGGATGAAAAATTATGTACAAGCACATGGATACAAAGAGCCTACCACTCCTCCAACAGATAATGATGGAAAGAATCTCAGTTAAAAGAATTCAAGGGATAAAAATCCTATCTTGAATTGTCCGGTTGATTCAATATACGTCAAGGTTATGCATTGTGATTCTACAAAAAAAATATGGGAAAAACTTCATAATGTTTATGAAGGGGATGATAAAGTCAAGGAGGCCAATATGCAAACTTATAGAGGTCAACTTGAATAGATGAAGATGAAGGAAGATGAAAATATTTCATCTTATTTTTTACGAGTTGAGGAAACAATGAATGCAATTAAACGATTGGGAGAAGAAGTTGATGAATCTATAGTTGTTCAAATAGTACTAAGATCTCTTCCAATGAGATTTGATACGAAGATTTCATCACTAGAAGAAAGATCAGATTTGAGTACGATAAGCATGGATGAGCTACATGGAATATTTATACTTATGAAATGAGAACAGTACAAGAAAATCCATCCACAAAAGAAGAATATTTTAAAGCATCTATAAGGACAAAGAAGAAGAAAAATATTGATTCAAATCCAAATTGTATATGTAGCGATGATTCATATGAGGATGAAGAAATAACTAACTTTGTAAGGAAGTTGAAGAAATGAACTGACAAGTACAAATGTATACTTCCCTTTAAAATTTTAATTGTGGTAAAATTGGTCATTTTGCAAATAAGTGTCGTTATGCTAAGAAGTAAGATATTGATGAAGAGGAAGTTCCCAAGAAATAAAAGAAATACCGAAAGGGAAACAAGAAATATAAAATGAAAATCTTCAAGAAAAATATCTACTCAAGAAAAGACATGTCTTCATCTAATGAAGACGATGAAAGTGATAGTGACTCAGAGAAATTACTCTTTATGGCTACAAAAAATAAGAAAAATGATGAAGAAGGTGAAATGGATCTTGAGGCACAATTAATCAGTGCTTTAACTGAGCTAAATAAAGAAAGGAAGAAAAACAAATCATTCAAAGAAGAATGCATCCACATGAGAATCCTACTTGAAGAAGGAAAAATAAAGGAAGAAGTAATGTAGATCCAGATGATAAAGAAATAAAAAGAGTGTTAGAAGATAAAAAAGGAAAACATGACATTAAGAGTTGAAGTAAAAAATCTCAGCGAGAACTTGAAAAGTTCTCGTTGAACTTGAAAAATCTCAGGTGATAGAAAACATTCTTAACATTCAAAGGCCATACAATAAAAGTATGGACTAGGATACAAGAATGTTCATTTTGAGGAAGGTTCAAGCTCCATGATGAAAGCAATCGAAGAAATGATTTATACATAAATTCTCAAATTAAGGAATCATGGTCAACTCGAATTAGAAAGGAATGAATACAAAATACCTTCTACATTCAAGTAGCAAAGAAGCTTCAATCATTGTGAAAGAAACAACCAAAGAGAAGATCTTGATCAACCAAGGTAGGATTACAGAAGGACTACACCACAAGGAAGATAATTCACTCCTAGGTATGTAAATTTATTTTGTGATCATTTTATTTATTGTACTAACTTTGGACATAAGGTTGCATATTGTAGGGCTTATGAAATAAATGTTCAAACAAGAAAATATTATGTGGCCCCACATGACATTGAATGTTACAAGTGCCATAACTATGGACACATAGCTCGTAATTGTAGAAGCATGGTAAAGCCTCCCATGAAAGAAAATATTGATGACACATACAATAAATCTTGTAAAAGAAGTGAAGAATAAGAAGAGAAGGTAAATGAAGAACATGTCCAAGGAATCGTAATTACAGGATTTGTAGTAGCACAAGATCATGATGAATTTACAGGAAAAGAGGAAAGTGTCAGAATTCAGGCAAAGGATAAATAAGATGTTAGAATTCAGGATTATGATAGAATTTAGAATGAGGATGAATAGGAATATGTCTCTAGAGATGAAGAGGAATATTACTCCTCATCAAAGCATGCATTATTCTGATCCATTCGGATCGGAGGCTCCCAATAAATATGAATATTGAACATCAGGAGTCCATGCAGTAGCTGAGACAATTTAGAAAACCATATTTCGAGTAGTATAAAGTGTTTACAGAGACATATTCAGAACAATTAGATAGAAGAAGTACAAAATGAAATATTGCTTGATTGAGAAAGTAGTGTTTCCACAAAAGTTTTAGTTGGAAGTTGCACAGACAGAAGCTTATGATTATATTCAGGTAGATATATCCTTAGTACAGATTGTTCTAGACATGAATTGTTTGGTTTGCATTGGAAACATTTGATATGTGATGATTAATAGTAACCATATAGTACAATGATAGATGGGTCAATATTGTGGACAATTGAGTAGCAGGGTTATGAATAGTTTGTGACATATGGATATAGATGGATTCATGAGATGATTAGTGGGTGAAATAAGCACAAGTCAAATGAATATAAGAATATTTACAATTGGACTTACTACAATCAATTGGAATTAATTGGTCAGAGAAAGGAAAGTAGTGAAATGAACAATAGAATAGGGAAAGAGAAACTTTCATCAGTAACTATATCATCAGAAGGACAATGTTGAACAATATGGTCAAGTGAACATGACAAGTAAATAAATAAATCAAATTTTGAATTATTTTTATATATGTCAGTGAAATTCAAGGGAAAGAACCAATGGAAAATAAACAACACTGGAAGAGAGGAAAGGAAACATATATAGGTATCCCTACATTGATCTCCATCTTACAAAAAATTCAAGGGGAGAAAAATCATTAGAGAGAGATATCCATAAAGGAATATTAGTAGCATACAAACATGGAAACATACCCATAGGGGGAGCTATTCATTTTCCCATGATTGGTTAGAGAAGGTACAATATTGGGAGGAGACATATCGACAGGGGGAGTTAACCTTTGGTCAAAGATGAAGAGAAATAATAGAGGAATGAAGATAGGGGGATAAGCCCCAAGGGGAGATACCCTTTTCCATTGATTTCAAAGGGGGAGAGATAGAAACATTGATGATGACTGATGATCATAGGGGGAGCATGAGCATGAGTGTTTCCATGTCTAAGTGTTTCCATCAATGTTGGTGTTACCATGAATGCCAAAGGGGGATATTGTGGGATAGTTGGTTTGGATAGTCGGTTGTCATTGATGTCAAACCTTGAAGAGCGATCTTGGAGATTGATGTCAACCCTTAGAGATTGATGTCAACCCTTGGAGAGGTCCAGAGGTGTGGGATAGTTGATTTACATTTGTACGATCAAGATTGATGGTGATTTAGTTGGGTACATTTGATGTATTCTAAATATAGCCATGAAGGTGTGGTTATGGGACCCAAAGTGGATTAAGGAATATGGACACGAAGGAAAGTAAAATTGCAGGTAATATTATCATAGATGGATAGTACATGTCATGTCATTTATGGTGATATGTGGAATGTCACATGGTTCCTCGCGATTAGGGATATATGACCTTGTGAAGTTGAAAGACCTAAAGAATGGGAAAGAAGCCCCTAGTTGGTTACAAGTCTTGGTCAAAGGGTAAAGTGGTTGTAACAAGAAACCCCTAAAAATAAGGAAAGAGGCTACCTAGAAAAAGTATACATACACCACAAGAGTCTCTCATTTTATACACACACTTACATTTAATATCTATCTTATGAGTGTTATGGTATATTTTTTGGTAAATCTATTAGTGAATATGAGGTTGAATGTGTTATCATTAGAACTCACTCATGGATTGCGACAGGAGCAGAGCCCAACACCCATTAGTTTATGTCATGAATAAGTTTAATGGGTGATCAAATGAGTGGAGACCCAGGAAGGTATCACTCCAACTCAAGGACTAGGCCTGGTGTTGACACTCGAAACTGAATTTGGGTTGCAGCAAATCAATCCTGAGGCAACCTCGAACCACTTTGGATTAGAAGCTACCCTCCTCCAACCCGAGAGGGATCTATTGAACAATGTCACAAAATAATATTCATTAAACGTGAAATGGTGGGCAGATTTATGGGTAAATGATGGTCTTGGATTTTTAAAGTTTGGGGGTTAAACCAGGGAAATGGTCCATTGGGCATGGAGTCAAGTGAAAACCGAGGAAAGGAGATAATAGAAGCGATCATATGACTTGTGGAAAGTGAGGCAAAGTAAGTCTATCTTTCAGCGATTTGATCATAGTGGTGTGGTAGCAGAAAAAGGAAAGGAAAGGTCGATGTAGCAGAGAATATATGCAGAATTCTGGAAGCGTAGGCTGGTCTTACACCTATTGATAGCTGGTGCAGAGGAAAGGCAGCAAACAATTACAGAAAACCCAAATCCATTCACTATAGTAGTGATCATACTAAAGTATAATGAAGCACATCAGTTAGAAGAAAACGAAATGAAACGCAGTTGTGACAGAATAAGGAAGAAATAAACAATATGATAAAGACAATATCAAATGCGAGTAAGGAACATATAAATGAAGTCCAAACAGATTTAACATAGCTGAAATAAGGAGAAACATACTGAAAGAAATCGACCGTGATGAATCTCACAGTCGCAAGTAAAAAATCTTATGTATTATTTCATTCCTGGCTTACAAAATAACTCAGCGATTACAATGAACCCCTCTTCGAAAGAGGTTTTCTCCCAGCGCTGCACTCGCACCCCCTCCACCTCTTATTTTTGTTACATCAAACCCTATTTAACTACTCTCACCCACAATACGTTACATAACTCATATCTTCGCGTTTACAAAAAAAAACAATCTAAAAGAAATATGAAATGCTTCATCTTCATGGAAAACTGCGACTGCCAAGTGTTCTGAAGTTTGGGATGACAGCCAAATAATAACAATACTTGCGCTGCCTGCCTGCTATTTAAAAATATTTACAGATATTAGTTTGTAGATCTGTTCTGAGGTGTTTGTTAATGGATGTAAATCGATAAACATTTCCTCTTCATCTGCACTTATCTCTATCTCTTTAATATCGATGCATTTACCTGAACCGGGCTTTGCAAAGTCTACTAAAGAGAACTGCTCAATAAAATCTGCACTAGCAAATTCCCTCGAGGATAGAAACAAAACAAGTAAATGTGAATGCAGCACAAGACCATATAAAATAGGTGCCTCTGAGAAAGGAGGTTCATCTATCACAGAAAAAACATTGTGTTTACAGCGGTTCAGGACCTGCATAATGTTACCAACCTTTTCTATTCCAGAAAAGGTCACCAATGGACCTTTAACAACATCAACTGCAGTCAAATTCTGCAAATAAGGTTCTACATATGGGCCAAGGAATGGCATGCCCTTTAGGTGAAGAATTTGCTCATAAACACCACTATTAAATACATCAGCCATAGTCTTTGATATTAACAATACCATCATAACCAGAGGTAGCATCAACAAATTATTCGTCAATTCCAATAGAATTACACATAGCGAAATTGTCGTCCTCATCGAACCCCCAAGGAGAGAAGCTTCCCCAAGCACAGCAAAAAGTCCTTGATTCAGGTTCGTGAATGGTCCAAGAAACATGCCAACTAATTGACCATAAGAGGCACTAGTTAAATAACATGTACAAATAGACCTGATGGTACTGCAGTTGGCTAAGTGATATTCTTCTGTCTATGGAGCCTTGATCATCTTGCCTCATCTGGGCACCACTTATCCGTATACATTTACCGGACCCCATCGCCAGATTCCCATTCTTCTTGGTACATTGCAACTAATCTATATTTTGTGTTCGTCAAGAGCAATGTGCTTGTATCAATTTATGTCCATATGCGATTGAAATATTTCACCCTGTTTGGATTAACAGGAGAATGGTGGAATAAGAATCATATCGATGTTGTAAACCAAGCAACAATTACAGGAGCTGCCCCAAATGTTTCAGATGCCTTTATTATAAATGGACAACCAAGCGAACTTTCACATCTCAGTGAAGGCTGGGGAAACTAATCTTTTGCACATCATCAATGTTGCACTCAATACTGACCTATTTCAAAAGTTTCCAAATACTACCCCCATAAAGGATGCCATGCAAATAGTGAAATCAATTTTGTCGACCCTCCACATGTGGTAAGAGACTTTGACGTTGATTATTCCTAACAATTCAGAAACAAGGATGGACGCCAATACCACCATAAGAGTGTAGCGGAATAGAGGAGTCAAGAACAAAATGGTTATCATGAGAGAAGTAGCCATCACCTCCTTGTTTCCGTTGATATGGAAATTCTTAAACATGGAAAACGTTCTTCCAACGACGATCCCTTCAGTGAGGGAAATGATACCATATTGTCAACCCTGAATCGAATGGTAGTCCATCCATTCACTGGAACACCAAATATGCATGATATACCTGATGCTGCATAATGTGCCACGACATCATAACGTGTAGTAACGGCTCCTCGCAAAGCTCCACCAACCTTCCACAAAAATAGAGTGTGCCCCCTTGCTCTTGAAACGGACACGCACAACCTGGTTCATTTTTCCAGAAACCCAATATCTCCATCCTTGTTGGATCGCTACACGGGTCTAAGTATGTTAGGCGTGTCATATTGGCCAGAGAGGAAGGGATATTGCCTACAATTTTTTTCAGACTGAGATCCAGGAAGTCAAGATTCACAAGCCCACCGATTTCAGCAGGCAACTCTCTAGAGATACTATTATTTCCCAGATTTAAATTCTGAAGGTGTTTGAGTTGACCGACCTGAGAAGGTATGCTTCCATTGATATGGTTGTTTTAAGCTAAAAAATATTGCAGGCTTTCAAGATGGCCTATTTCTGGAGGTATTCTACTAGTGATATTGTTGGAAAACAGAGACAACTTACACAGCTTTCCTAACTGTCCAAATTTAGAAGGAATGGTTCCTGCCAGCCTATTTTGAGACAAATCTAGGACTTCTAGATTCAACAGTTGACCTAACTCCATAGGAATTTTTCCAGACAACCAATTTGCTGATAAATTTAGATGCAAAAACTCTCTCATCTCACCTAATTAGCAAGGAATGCTTCCATTAAGCATATTATTGTCAAGCCTCATCACGACCAACTTCTGTAATGACGTTAGAAGCTCTAGCGGTATATTACCATGAAGCTTGTTCTGGCTGAGATCTAGCACCTTCAAATTTCTCAACTTGCCGATTTGAGAAGGAATTGGGCCAGAGAATGTATTTGAAGAGAGGTTAAGGTCAATGAGATACCTGAGTTGACCAATCTCTCCAACCAGAGCGGCTGTGAGATTTGTGGCTGGGAGATTAAGCTTCTCAACTCTTGAAGTCGGTCCATGGCTGCATGAAACGCCTCTCCAGTTGCAAGGATTGTTGTTAGTGCTTGAATTCCAACCAACCAAAAAACCATTTGGGTCACTGATCGTCCTCTTAAAACCTTAGAAATGCATTAATAACATCAATCCATTGCATCTGATCAACTATATTCATGGAGGGATCACTAACTCTGGAAGAAGCAAATATGGTATTCGATTTTGGGAATTGGCGGGGCTGACGATGCCCAAATGGAAGAAAGCCATTATGGAAAGGCAGAAGCAATAACAATCACAATAACAAGATGAAATCCATGGAACTAGGCTTAGAAAATCTAACGTGGTCGAGATGTGATCATATAGGGAGTGCTTGAAACAAAGGAGGTGAGGTAAGAGTGATACAGATAGAAGAGTAAGCGAAGAAATAAGAAAATTAACAGTGGTGTCTGATTGATAATCTCTGTTACAACATAGGCTCCATCTAGGGATGGTACTTTCCCATAAAGTGCCAAGAACAATAGACCAGGTGCCTTCATCCATTGGGTGATCTTAAAGTGAAAATTGTAATTCTGATTTCTCCTGCCAGTGAAATCACCATCGGAAACTTTTAATGGAGTCCCCAGAGCATGCGAAACCAATTTTTGCCTATGACCAGCTGCTCAACCAGGCCTTAGGACTATGAAAATGTCATTCTCCCAGGGATAGATATCAACTTTGAAATCCCCGGCAATGACACCAAAATGTTGACACTCAGAATTGAATTTGGGTTGCAACAAATCAATCCCGAGGCAAACTCGAACCACTTTGGATTAGAAGCTACCCTCCTCCAACCCAAGAGGGATCTCTCGAACAATGTCACAAAATATTCTTTATTAAACGTGAAATGGTGGCCAGATTTATGGGTAAATGATGGTCTTGGATTTTTAAAGTTTGGGGGTTAAACCAAGGAAATGGTCCATTGGGCATGGAGTCAAGTGAAAATCGAGGAAAGGAGATAATAGCAGTGATCATATGACTTGCGGAAAGTGAGTAAAAGTAAGTCTATATTTCAACGATTTGATCATAGTCGTGTGGTAGCATAAAAAGGAAAGGAAAGGCCGATGTAGCAGATAATATATGCATAATTTTGGAAGCATAGGCTGGTCTTACACCCGCTGATAGATGGTGCAGAGGAAAGGCAACAAAAAATTATAGAAAACCAAAATCCATTCACTATAGTAATGGTCGTACTAAAGTATAACGAAGCACATAAATTAGAAGAAAACGAAATGAAACATAGTTGTGACAGAATAAGGAAGAAATAAACAATATGATAAAGACAATATCAACTGGGAGTAAGGAACATATAAATGAAGTCCAAACAGATTTAACATAGCTGAAATAAGGAGAAACATACTGAAATAAATCGACCGTGATGAATCTCACAGTCGCAAGTAAAAAATCTTATGTATTATTTCATTCCTGGTTTACAAAATAACTCAGCAATTACAATGAACCCCTCTTCGAAAGAGGTTTTCTCCCAGCGCTGCACTCGCACCCCCTCCCCCTCTTATTTCTGTTACATCAACCCCTATTTAACTACTCTCACCCACAATACGTTACATAACTCATATCTCCGCGTTTACAAAAAAAAATAATCTAAAAGAAATATGAAACGCTTCATCTTCATGGAAAACTACGACTGCCAGGTGTTCTGTCGTTTGGGATGACAACAAAATAATAACAATACTTGCACCGCCTGCCTGCTATTTAAAAATCTTTACAGATATTAGTTTGTAGGTCTGTTCTGAGGTGTTTGTTAATGGATGTAAATCGATAAACATTTCCTCTTCATCTGCACTTATCTCTATCTCTTTAATATCGATGCATTTTCCTGAACCGAGCTTTGCAAAGTCTACCAAAGAGAACTGCTCAATAAAATCTTCACTAGCAAATTCCCTCGAGGATAGAAACAAAACAAGTAAATGTGACCGCAGCACAAGACCATATAAAATAGGTGCCTCTGAGAAAGGAGGTTCATCTATCACAGAAAAAACATTGTGTTTACAGCGGTTCAGGACCTGCATAATGTTACCAACCTTTTCTATTCCTGAAAAGGTCACCAATGGATCTTTAACAACATCAACTGCAGCCAAATTCCGCAAATAAGGTTCGGCATATGGGCTAAGGAATGGCAGACCCTTTAGGTGAAGAATTTTCTCATAAACACCACTGTTAAATACATCATCCACAGTCTTTGATATTAACAATACCAGCATAACCAGAGGTAGCATCAACAAATTATTCGTCAATTCCAATAGAATTACACATAGCGAAATTTTCGTCCTCATCGAACCCCCAAGTAGAGAAGCTGCCCCAAGCACAACAAAAATTCCTTGATTCAGGTCCGTGAATGGTCCAAGCAACATGCCAACTAATCGGCCATAAATGGCACTAGTTAAATAACAGGTACAAATAGACCTGATGGTACTGTAGTTGGCTAAGTGATATTCTTCTGTCTATGGAGCCTTGATCATCTTGCCGCATCTGGGCACCAATTATCCGTATACATTTACCAGACCCCATTGCCAGATTCCCATTCTTCTTGGTACATTGCAACTAATCTATATTTTGTGTTCGTCAAGAGAAATGTGCTTGTATCAATTTATGTCCATATGCGATTGAAATATTTCACCCTGTTTGGATTAACAGGAGAATGGTGGAATAAGAATCCTATAGATGTTGTAAACCAAGAAACAATTACAGGAGTTTCCCCAAATGTTTCAGATGCCTTTATTATAAATGGACAACCAGGCGACCTTTCACGTCTCAGTGAAGGCTGGGGAAACTAATCTTCTATGCGTCATCAATGCTGCACTCAATACTGACCTATTTCAAAAGTTGCCAAATACTACCCCCATAAAGGCTGCCATGCAGACAACGAAATCAATTTTGTCGACCCTCCACATGTGGTAAGCGGCTTTGACGTCGATTATTCCTAATAATGTAGAAACAAGGATGGATGCCAATACCACCATAGGAGTGTAGCGGAATAGAGGAGTCAAGAACATAATGGTGATCATGAGAGAAGTAGCCATCACCTCCTTGTTGCCATCGATATGGAAATTCTTAAACATGGAAAACGTTCTTCCAACGACGATCCCTTCAGTGAGGGAAATGATACTAGATTGTCAACCCTGAATCGAATGGTAGTCCATCCGTTCACTGGAACACCAAATATGCATGATATACCTTATGTTGCAGAATGTGCCACGACATCATATCGTGTAGTAACGGCTCCTCGCAAAGCTCCACCAACCTTCCCCAAAAATAGAGTGCGCCCCCTTGCTCTTGAAACAGACACGCACAGCCTGGTTCGTTTTTCTAGAAACCCAATATCTCCATCCTTGTTGGATCACTACACGGGTCTAAGTATGTTCAGTGTGTCAGATTGGCCAGAGAGGAAGGGATATTGCCTCCGATTTTGTTCAGACTGAGATCCAGGAAGTCAAGATTCACAAGCCCACCGATTTCAGCAGGCAACTCTCTAGAGATACTATTATTTCCCAGATTTAAATTCAGAAGGCGTTTGAGTTGACCGACCTAAGAAGGTATGCTTCCATTGATACAGTTGTTGTAAGCTAAAAAATCTTGTAGGCTTTCAAGCTGACCTATTTCTGGAGGTATTCTACCAGTGAGATTGTTGGAAAACAGAGACAACTTATGTATCTTTCTTAACTGTCCCAATTCAAAAGGAATGGTTCCTTCCAGCCTATTTTGAGACAAATCGAGGACTTCCAGATTCAACAGCTGACCTAAATCCATAGGAATTTTTCCAGACATCCAATTTTTCTGATAAATTTAGATGCAAAAACTCTCTCAGCTCACCTAATTGGGAAGGAATGCTTTCGTTAAGAATATTATTGTCAAGCCTCATCACGACCAACTTCTGTAATGATGTTAGAAGCTCTAGCGGTATATTACCATGAAGCTTGTTCTGCTGAGATCCAACACCTTCAAATTTCTCAACTTGCTGATCTGAGAAGGAATTGGGCCAAAGAATGTATTTGAAAAGAGGTTAAGGTCGATGAGATACCTGAGTTGACCAAGCTCTCCAACCAGAGTGCCTGTGAGATTCGTGGCTGTGAGATTAAGCTTCTCAACTCTTGAAGTCTGTCCATGGCTGCATGAAATGCCTCTCCAGTTGCAAGGATTGTTGTTAGTGCTTGAATTCCAGCCAACCAAAACACCATTTGGGTCACTGGTCGTCCTCTTAAAACCTTGGCAATGCATTAATAACATCAATCCATTGCATCTGATCAACTATATTCATGGAGGGATCACTAACTCTGGAAGAAGCAAATATGGTATTTGATTTTGGGAATTGGCGGGGCTGACGATGCCCAAATGGAAGAAAGACATTATGGAAAGGCAGAAGCAATAACAATAACAATAACAAGATGAAATCCATGGAACCAGGCTTAGCAAATCTAATGCGGTGGATATGTGATCATACAGGGAGTGCTTGAAACAAAGGAGGTGAGGTAAGAGTGATACAAATAGAAGAGTAAGCGAAGAAATAAGCAAATTACGGTGGTGTCTGATTGATAATCTCCGTTACAACACCTGGTATGTAAAGAACAAAGGAGGTATTGATCTAACTTCTATCCGTGAGTTGATTGTAAAATGAGCAGGTGGAAGACTTGGTGAGATGAGTGAGGAAGATTTCCTCTCGCATCAGGCCTTTCAACATCTTGAAGAAGAAAAACTCAGAATACAAGATCCTCTTGGTTTTGAGTTTTGGGGAACTGAAGGGTGACTTGATTGGATCCTCCAATTCCAAATCGTTTATCATTGAGAAGATAGAAGAACTGATTAAAAACAATGCATCTATTACAGTGATCCAACCTACATCATGCTATAATAGCACAACTCGACTGGATTCTCCAATTCCGAGCTGTTCTAATGAAGTGTAAACAAAGAGATGGAAAGAAGCTGACATTCATAAGGCCAGAAGTCTTAAGTGCCAATACATAACCAGAGCAACCAATGCTTCGTTAAAACTTTACAATCGGGAGCCTAGATCAACCATCGATAGATTACAAAATGGAAAAAACGCCTATATATACTCAAAACAAAACAACAACAATGAAAATAAGACACTGCATTAAAAACATTACGTCTACATGTCTTTTGGTGGTCTGCGCATGCAAACTCTGGACTATCATGCACTTATGACAGATGCAATCAGACTCCTGACTGTCCTACAGATGAATCGACATGATTTTAATCCTTTTCCAGACTTTCCATTTATGGCGGAGACGATGTGTAACCACCTCTAACAATTCCAATAACTGCTTTCTTGGGATTAGGAACAATCTGGGTCAACTCTGCCCTCTAGGATGTGGAAGTCTCCTCATGGTGCCACCTGGATCAACTGAATGGTATAATGGATAGGTCATGGAGGATCTGGAATGATTGGCATGGAAAGGGGAAAGGGAGTGATCATAGAAACAATAGGGGTGAGACACATGGCAAGAAGAAGGGGGGAAGGTGACAGGATATAATGGTAATGGGGGACACATTATTTATGGGAGGATGACGTGGAGGGGAGTGGGACAAATGTCGGAGGATGAAGAGGGGCCAAAGGGAATGGGCCCCATCACACAGTCAAGTGGAGAATAGATGGCAGCGGAGGAAGCAGTAGAGAAGGCGACACAACAGGAAGGGGGCCCCATGTCAATACCACACCATTTCGGACCCCCCCCCCCTTATTAAAGGCATAATGGCATAGGGGGTCCGGAATCGCTTGAGTGTCGTCGATCTAGGTGCCTTGATCTCGACCATTTGAGAGATGTGCACCCAATTCCGAACCCCCCCCCAACCCTTAAAGGTAGAATGGCGAGGGGGCTCCAGAATGAAACCTCAGTCGCAGATCTAGGCGGGCAGATCTCGACCGTCCGAAATCTGAATCTCTTTATTTTCCCAAGGGGACGCTTCTTTCAAGAGATTACCACCTACATGATTATGTTCTAACATTAGGCTGCATGGGAGACGACATGCCCCTTACGGGTTGCCAATAACTCTTTTGTAGCTTCAGTGCCTTGTTGTTGGGCTGTGGAGTCATCATTTAAAACTTAAAGATAAAAGAAAAACAATATATACAATCATAGATGAGACATGTGTGTCTCAAGAAAAACATCTTTTTAGGAAATTCCCATTCACAGGGCCATTGAAAACTTCCTGATCCTTCAAATCTCGCAACCTGTAGGTATTATTTGAAAATACTTCAGAGATTTTGAAGGGCCCAACCCATAGGGCTTCAAATTTGTCATGTTTTCCCTTGTCTTGTTTAGGAGCTTCCCATTTCAGTACCAGGTCTCCTATATGAAACTCTTCCTTCTTGGCCTTTTTGTCAAAAGCCTGCTTGATCTTCCACTGATGGTCCTAAATTCTGTTCATTACCTGCTCTCTGGCCTGCTGGACCTCTACAAGTTGATGAATTCTTTTGATCATATCATCAGGCTCTTCTTGATAATCCTAGAAGAAATTTGCTATAGGAATGGCTAGCTGAGAAGGGAAAACAACTTCTTCTCCATAAACCAATTGGAAATGGGAGATGCCTATAGATCTCTTTGTGGTCACTCAATTGGCCCATAGAGAGAATTTCAAATTTGAATCCCAGGCCTTTTTGTTGTCTTCCAACAGTCTTTTGATGATCCTTATTAGGCTTTTGTTGGAGGACTCTTCTAAACCATTTCCCTAGGGATAATATGGGGTGGAGTGAATCAGTTTGATCTCGAATTGCTCACAGAACTTGGATAATGGCTCAGCCTTAAAAGAAGCTACGTTATCAGTGACAATTTTGCTTGGGAAGTCGAATCTTGTGATGAGGTCCTCTAGGAATCCAATGATTACCTTATGGGAAGCACTCCTGGTGGAAATAGCTTCTATCCACTTAGTAAAGAAATCCATAGCAGTTAGGATCCATCTGTGCTGCCCACTGGAAGCAGGGTGGATTTCACCAATAAAGTCTAGGCCCCATTGCTGGAAAGGTCCCGAAACAACTACAGGTTTTAAAGGTAGAGATTTAAGCTATTGCTTGCTTGAAAATATTTGGCATTTGATGCAGTTTCTAATCTTTATGCAAACGTCAGTGAATAAGGTAGGCCAGTAGTACCCAACCTTGAGGATTTTGTAGGCTGTGGTATTCCAGAAATGATGCCCTCCACATAGGTTGTTGTGAAATTCAACAATGATCTTGTCAGCCTCTTGTGGATCCATACATTTCAAAAGCACCCCCAGGGGGTCTTTCCAATATAAAACTTGATCGACAAGGTAGTATCTGACTGCTTTTAGCTTCATAGCTCTTGCCTTGTTTCTTTGCAGGCCATCTGGAGGCCGTAACTCTTGCAAAAAATATATGACATCCTTATACTAAGTACATCGGGCCAACGGGGGCTCTGCTTGAGGGTCTACATCAGACAACTGATCCTACAAATTTTTTGAGCATTCATCGATGAAACCTACCCCCAAAGATTTGCAATTTGCTTCATCCAACAACTTGGCTAAACCTTGACCTTTGATTAATTTGGTAGGCCTTATTTCTAAGTCAAACTCAAGGATCTTGGCTATCCACTTACTCCTCCTCCCATCTATATCAGGTTGAATAATAATTTCCTTAACAGTGGCAGAGGGGACATAGGAAATGATCCTCGACTATAGGACGTAGGTTCTAAAAGCTTTGAGGGCCTTTATCAGGGCATAGGCCTACTTCTCCATAATGTCGTACCTGACCTCAACATCCCTTAGAGCTCTGCTGAAATAGGTAATAGGCTACTCTAGCCCGGCCTCGTTTGTCTATAATAAAACAACAACCACTGTGACAGATGAGGAAAAGGAGAAAATAAGGAAATCCTTTGAGTAATCGGAACTGATAAGCACATGAGATTATATCAAGGCCTTATTTATATGCTCAAAGGAATTTCAAGATTGAGAGGTCCACCTCACTTCATTTTCCTTTCTCAACATGGCTATTATAAGTTTTACCAGCTTGGTAAAGTTAGAAACAAACTTCCTTAGAAAATTAATCTTACCAAGGAAAGACTAGACTTTTTTCCTAGATCTTGGGATTTCCATGGCTTCAATTGCTTCAACTCTGCTAGGATCAATTTTGACTCCTTCTGCTGATACTATGTGGCCCAGTAACCTTACTTCCTTCATGGCGAATAGATATTTTTTGGGATTCAATGAGAGGCCAAATCTCCTGCATTTCAGAAAAACTTTCCGGAGATGACAACAATGTTCTTTATCAGATTTGGAAAAGACTATTATGTCATCCAAATAGATGACCACAAAATTATCCTTTTCCCCAACGAAATCTATGTCCATGTCTCGTTGAAACGTTGCCCTTGCATTCATCAATCCAAAAGGCATTTTAGCATACATGAATGTGCCCCATGGAGTGGTAAATGCCATCTTTTCCCTGTCCTTAGGTAGAACAGATATTTGATTGTATCCATAGAATCCATCAATCATGGAAATCCTGGATGCTCTTGTTACCCTCTGCAATTTATGTTCCATCTTTGGTAAGGGGTAATTGTCCTTCCGTGAGCTCCTATTCAGGTTTATAAAATCTACACAGAGTTTGATTTCTCCATCCTTCTTCCTTACTGGGACCAAGTTTTCCACCCACTCTGAATATCTCAATGGAACGATGATCTGGGCATGTAGCATCTTCTTCACTTCTCTCTCCATGATGGGAAGCAACATAGGATTGATCTGTCTTAGCTTCTGCCTAAATGGATTCACCTCCTTTTTCAACGAGATTTTATGCTCAATGACATAAGTGTCATAAGTTTTGAGATATTCATAGGTCTAGGTGAAAACATCAGCAAACTCCCTCAATAGTTCAGCGTATTCAACCCCTTGTTCCTTCGTCAGACTTCTTGACAATCTGACAAACTTGGGTTCATTCTTGGTGCCAATGTTGCATTGAGTTGTATCAGCATCATCCTCTGAGATTTTCCCTTTTAATGCCACATCATTCCTATCAAAAATCCTTTCCAAAGGAACCAGTCCCCTTGGAATATGATTGTTGGGCATTTGCACAATGTCACACTTTGCAATCTTACTCAGAAAATTACCACCATCGAGCTTTTCTTCGGAAACAGGGTCTTGGTCAATATGCATCTATGAAAATTCTTCAACAGTCTCCAAGAATATTTTGATCTCAAGATCATCCTTGAACACCTTCCAATGTTTGACATTGTGAGGTATGGAGGGCCTATATTTTACTTCTACATCGTATCTAAATTTAGGTGGCAAGGGAACTTTGAAATTGCTTGTTGATGTAACCAAGGAATCTGCCACTGTGTTCTTCTCTCTTGGGATGAAAGAAATGTTAAATGCCGAGAAGAAACTGTCGATTAGGTCCCATACTTCATTTCTGTAACTCCTGAGTCGATGATGCTTTTCCTGATAAGCGTTTCTGATCTGTTGGACTATCAATTCTGCATCCCTGAATACTGCTACCTCCTGAATTCCCATTTCCTTTGCAACTCTTAATCCTAGAATGAGAGCTTCATATTCTACCACATTGTTGGTTGTTTCAAATTCTAGCTTGTATGATAGAGATATGGTTTCCTGAGTAGGTGACAAAAAAAATACTTCAGCACCACCGCCTTCCCTAGAAGAGGCTCCATCAAAAAATATTTTCCAGACGAAGGTAATGGGGGGAGACAATTCATGAGAAGTAGTGGGATTCTTTCTGAGTTTTAGAAGAGGCTCGAGAGCAGTAGTGAGTTGCAACAGACTGGAACCTAAATCAGTATCAAGGGAAAAGATAGGATGGTTGGTAGGATTGGCTTCGTCATTGATTATATAGGCCATCTGGGCTTCTTTGTATAGTCTCCTATGTTCCCCTCTGAACACCAGAATAGTAGCATAGGTTAGGTCCATCTGCAGAGTTTCCCCCAGTCTTTTTATCCAATATCTTGATAACAACATACCAAAATTGGGGGGGACATCAACCACTACAATGTCCATGACCACACTTTTCATGGGTAATTGAAACAAGGTTACGACCAGGTCTTTGATGACTCCTAGACATTGAACTTTCCTAGAGTCAAAGGAATAGAGGTCATGATAGTCTCTGGTGACTTCTAGTCCTAATTATTCCATGAAATTTTTGGGCATAAGGTTGTGGGAAGCCCCTGAATCCATCAAACAGTTGTGCAGTACCTTGTCATGTATGTTCAAGGATGTGTAGAAGGGAGGGGTTGAATCATTCCTGTCTTCTACCATAGGACCTAGAATGACTGCAGGCTTTTCATCTTGCAAAATGATGGAGTCTGTGGGAAGGCATGAGGCTTCAGACCGTAATAGCTCGAAGAGGAATTTTTTGAATGCTTCATGTTTTATCAGTTCAGAGAGGGGCACATGGATTCTAATTTTTTGAATTTCATGCTCAAAGTTAAAAGAATATGTAAGCTTTGGGATTTCCCTCACTTCAGGAACATGACTCTGGACTATTGGAGAGAGGGGTTGGGCCTTCTTACCTTCGTTGTTGTCTGCTACTTCATTAGATGGTTTCTCTGCTCTAGTGAACTGCTCAGGAACATTAGGTGCTCCTAGATTCTTCCTGGATCTCAGGTTATACCTACTTTGGCTGTTGCTAGCCTTGTCTCCCTTGCTAAGTTCATTTAGCTAACTTTCCATGAGAGATTCCTCGTATGTTGATTGAGTGAGATGAGGAAAAGGAGGAATTTCTCCGAAGTAGTGGATTTTGGGATCAAGCCCGTTTGTTTCCCCTTCTTCATCAGCCACAAAATTATTTTGAAGAGGGGCCTGGATTTTCTAGTCTACTCTATCTCTTCCTCTCTGGTCTTTCTGCATAGTCAGGGGAGAAATATTGTTTGGCCTCCTGAAGCTTCCTTTGTTTTCAACATTTTGAGGATTTATGTATGCTTGCTTCCCCTCCACCTTCATTTTCTCCATCTCTGCAGACAGAGACTTCACTATCTTGGTCAATTCATCCACTTGAGGGTGAGGAATAGAGGTGCCAGAAGTTGAGGCTTCAGATCTTCCCTTTCTCCTGTTTGCATCAGTCTTATTCCTTAGTCTGTCAATGGCCAATACATTAGATTCCACCTCTATGGTTGCATCTTGCATTTGAGCCAGGGAAGTAGCTCTTCTTTCTCTCAATAGAAGATAGAAGTCAGGGTCGAATGCACTAGAATACGAAATTTTGGAAGAGGCTTCTGTGGGCTTTATCTCAGCAGGGATCTTATTATACATCTTATTGAATCTTTTGGAGAAATCTGAGACAGACTCTCCTCCCATTTTCTTCAAAGACCCGAATTTTGTCATATAATACATGAAATCCTTCTTATCTCCCCACTGCCTCAGGAAAGAACTATCTAGTGCTTCAATCCCAACAATAGATCTGGGGGCCAATCTCCTAAACCACTTCCTCACCTCGTCATCTAGGCTTTGGATGAATCATCCAAACATCTTCATTTTCAATGTTCAGGTTGTCTGCATAACTGTAGAAAGTAGCCAGGTGCTCTTCCACAGTTATGTCCTCTTCCATAGTGAACTTGGGCATATATTTTAGGTAATCTCCAGTAGGGAGAGGATTCACAGGTTGAGGTAGGATTAAGGGAGCATATATGGCATCTACTATGGTGTCCATTCTATTTAGAGGGGGATTGACACCAGCCATAGGAACAACAAGTGTGGGGGAACTAGGAGGAGATGAGGTTTGAAGCGAAAAGATAGGAGTTGAACTTACAGAATGTGAGGGGAACTGCAACAAATCTGGAGAAAGGCTTGCAGGCTCAAAGGCACAGAAATTTCCCTTCCCTTAGCAACAGTAATAACAGGAGGAGGGGTAGTAAAACCTAGGGTAGGAGAATGTTCAGAGGCACTGGGTCTGAACCAGGGTACCACCTCGGGGGAGAGGGGAGTGACAAGAGTTTCTCCTACTAATTCGAGACCAAGAGGAGAAAATCTAGTAGGAACACTCCCGAAATTTAGACTACGAGAAACTCTGACAGACGGTAATAAAACAGGACGAAATGAAGAGGTTGGAGTTTCTACAAAATCTTGAAAATCACTAGAAATACCTGTTTTAGCAATAGAAGTACTTCCTTCAGAGGACTTTCCCTTTCTGATGATCTTATTTGGGTCAACTTTAGGTGGCGCTAACGATAGATGAGGAGTAGACCTTGTGTGTCTGCCTCTAGAAGCCATGGATGAAACAATGGAGTCAATTATGGGTTGGAATCAGTGGGGTCGCCTAGTGGAGTCACGTCAGTGGAGTCGCTAGGTGCACAGTAGCAATCTTGATAGTTCTGATATTTGATGCACCTTCAGAATCAGTTAATCATTATCATTCAATCCCGTGGAAAATATTCAACTTCGTCCCTGTCAATGGCGCCAGAAATGTTAGCGTTAGAAGTCACTCCTGGATTGCGACAGGAGCAAAGCCCAACACCCATCAGTTTATGTCACGAATAAATTTAATGGGTGATCAAATGGGTGGAGACCCAGGAAGGTATCACTCCAACTCAGGGACCAGGCCTGGTATGTAAAGAACAAAGGAGGTCTCGATATAACTTTCATCAGTGAGTTGATTGTAAAATGAGCAGGTGGAAGACTTGGTGAGATGAGTGAGCAAGACTTCCTCGGGCATCAGGCCTTTCAACGGCTTGAGGAAGACAAACTCAGAATACAAGATCCTCTTGGTTCTTAGTTTCGGGGAACTGAAGGGTGACTTGACTGGATCCTCCAATTCCAAATCGTTCAACATTGAGAAGATACAAGAACTGATTAAAAACAATATGACTATTACAGTGATCCAACCTACATCATCCTATAATAGCGCAACTCAACTGGATCCTCCAATTCCGATCTGTTCTAATGCAGTGTAAACAAAGAGATGGAAAGAAGATGACATTCATAAGGCAAGAAGTCTCAAGTGACAATACATAACCAGAGCAACCAATGCTTCGTTAAAACTTTATAATCGGGAGCCTAGCTTAAGCATTGATAGATTACAAAATGGTGAAAATGCCTATATATACTCAAAACAAAACAACAATAGTGAAAACAAAACATTGCATTAAAAACATTACATCTGCATGTCTTCTGGCAGTCTATGCATGCAGACTTTGGACGATCGTGCTCTTATGAAAGACACAATTAGACTCCTGACTGTCTTGAAAATGAATGGAAATTCTTTTAATCCTTTTCCAGACTTTCCATTTATGGAAGAGACGATGTCTAACCACCTCCAACAACTTCAATAACTACTTTCTTGGGATCAGGAATGATCCGGGTCAACTCTTCCCTCTGGGACATGGAGGTATTCTCATGGTGCCACCTGGATCAGTTGAATGGTCTAATGGATAGGTTGTGGAGGATCTGGCATGCTTGACATGGAAAGGGGAAAGGGAGTGATCACGAAAACAACAGGGGTGAGACACATGGCAAGAAGGGGGGAAGGTGAAAGGATATAATGGTAATTGGGGACACATTATTTATGGGAGGCTGATGTGGAGGGGAGTGGGACATATGTCGGAGGATGAAGAGGGGCCAAAAGGAATGAGAACCATCACGCAGTTAAGTGGAGAACAGATGGCAGGGGAGGAAGCGGTAGAGAAGGCGACACGGTAGGAAGGGGGCCCCACGTCAATACCACACCATTCTGAAACCCCCCCTCTTTATGAAAGGTAGAATGGTAGAGGGGGTTTGGAATCACTTGAGCATCATCGATATGGGTGCCTCGATCTCGACCGTTTGAGAGATGCATGCCCAATTTCGGACTGCCCCCCCCATAAAGGCAGAATGGCGAGGGGGATCTGGAATGAAACCTCGGCCGCAGATCTAGGCGGGTAGATCTCGACCGTCCAAAACTTCCTTCGCATTAAAATGACGTGCCCACCCTCCAAGATTTGGAAAAATGGGTTTTCTGAATCTCTTTCTTTGCCCAAGGGGATGCTTCTTTTAGGAGATTACCCCCTACATGATTATGTGCTAACAGAATGTGACGACACTTTTATGAAGTTGTGAATGCATGAAGGAGAGGAAGTTTTGAAGTTGTAGAAAATTGGAAACCCTAGTTTTCTAAGGTTATATGTGGGCTGCATAAGGATAGACTGCGTACATACACAATATGAAGAGGACATGTCGAGTACATATGCAAGTTGCATGAGTACAAGTCACGTACCTAAGGCACAACTTTGAGGAAGATGTTTAGTTGAGTTTTGGAAATATTTGATGGTACATCATAGTTGCTACAGGATCTAAGATGGTATGCTCCAGGTTTTCATGAGTAAAGGTATGTATTTTATGTATTTGTTTGAGGCTTGTATCTTGGATGGTATGGCACATACTTAAGGCATGTATTGGAATCCCTTGATTGTACATGGTTAAGACGATATTTTTACATGCTTGGTACTTGGTATATGGTTGTTATGTCTCATTTTTATAGGCACATATTTGTGATATTGGCATATACATGAGGCTTATCTTATGGTACATGGCATGATTGAGAGTTATATGGTATATGGTTGAGACACTTGTTATGGTGCATGGTTCTTACATGGTATGGTACAAGACTGGTACATGATATATGGTGATGGTTGATGTACATGGTTGGTGCATGGTATGGTGTTGATGTACATGGTTGGTACATGATATGGTGTTTATGTACATAGTTTATGTACATGGTTGATATATATGGTTGGTACATTGTGTTATCACATATAGTTGTCAAGGGAAGCAGGTTGTCCAAGTCCATTGTCTGTATAGGAAACGTCCAAGAACAAAATTCAGAGCAGTCCATTTCAGGCTTGAAACACAAACAAGTAGACAGGCTCAATTTCCAATACAAGAGATCCCATGAATAGTTCATATCAGCGGCTCTCGGGAATCATGATTTCAAAGTGGCACAAGGATTAACGACTAGACAGACGAGCCAAGGTCCCAAAGTAAATATGATCCATTAAAGGCTGAGGACACGTGTCAGTAGATCTCACACTTCATAATTTTTACTTCGGAGGATTGTAAGAGATGTGTGTTGAAAAGTCCCGAAGAGACGAAGCCTGAACTCCTGAAGTAAATATTGGTCATCCAAATCTAGAGGACATGTGGAGGAAAATCCCTCACTTTGGAAGATTTACTTCAGAGGATTGTAAGAGTTGTGTGTTGAAAAGTCCCGAAGAGCCGAAGCCTGAACTCTCGAAGTAAATATTGCTTGTACAACTCTAGAGGACATGTGGAGGCAGATCCCTCACTTTAGAATATTTAATTTAGAGGATTGTAAGAGTTGTGCATTGAAAAGTCATGAAGAGCCGAAGCCTGAACTCCCAAAATAAATCTCGGCCATCCAAATCAAGAGGACACGCATTGCCAGATCTCACACTTCAGAAAATTGGCACTTCAGAGGATTGTAATAGCTATGCATTGAAAAGGCCCAAAGCCCGAACTCCTGAAGTAATTGTGAGACATTGATATTCACAGTAGGAAGAAGGGTCCATCCAAGAGCAGTGCGTGGCAACAAAAGTGGAGCTTTACCAAATCGTAGATCACGATTAGATCAACGACTCGTGTGTATTCAACATGTCAAAATTTCACGAGGATTAGTGACTAGGAAGAAGCCTCAAAGGTGTAGATCAAGCACCACACATCCTTCTCCATTGGACGATCATGATTTACTTCAGAAATTTGGTAGTTTTTCCTTCAGGAGTTTCTGTTTCCCCATTCCCATTTTCCATCGAAGTAATTTCTCCCCAAGTCCACATATCTATGCCATGTGTCCTCCTCAGATTAACGGTCATGGCTCATTTCCAATATTCAACATTCATTTCAGTCTGCCATGTCACTCTGGCCCTGTACTACTCTCATAATTATAAAAGATATACATGTTTTCCCCCCTGACCTCCAAGTGCCAGAGACATGTGGTGTCCATCTAGCTCTAACACATGGCATTCATTTAAATCATTTTTGGACATATCTTCAACCTATTTTCAAGTGACACATGTCACCACTCTATCTGTGATGTGTCATCATAGTGACATTAGGCCGCCCCATAAGTTGTAGGAGATCATCCTCTGGGAGGAGTTCATATTCAAGCGCCAAGATTAGCGCCTTCTCCATGTGTGGTTTTAATGGATCCTAGAATTGGTGGGAAGATAAACTTTAACGATGGTGCTAAATTTAGAAAATGCACCTAGATTGAAAATCGCGATCAGATCAACAACCACGTTTTGTTGCAGGAATGCAACATGCTCGAATGATAAAATTATTGAGTGGTCCCACAATTGAAACCATGGTATAGCAAAGAGCTATGTGGCAGAAGGTGGTGAATTGCGAGTTCAAAAGTAGTGTGAATCCAAACCACCTTTGACGGCCCCGCAATCACGTGCTTATATAAAGACAAATCCAAGGACAACACATGGCCACCCCCTAGGCATTAAGATTCATTCTGATCCCGATGAAGGATCAATTAATGAAAAAGGAGTGGTGGTTGAAACCTATACTCACTCCATAAATAGAAGGCATGGATGGTATGGCCGTGGAGACAGAGTTGTCAGCCTAAGGTACCACGGTGGATGAGTTTTCCTATGGGCCCATGATAAGATGAATTTTTGTCTGATAGGAGGATACACGCACAGTCTAATAGAAGAAGGCACAAACAAAAGGCTTTGAATGGAATGGCCAGATAACACCCCTGGTAGTTTTGGACTGATATGAGTATAATTAGATCAGCTCAAGTTTTTGTTAGTGAGTTTAGATGGTTAAGCAGAGATCCCTACTATGTAATTTTGATGCCAGGACTATTCTCTGGTTATGTATCATTTTTGAGACTTTCACATTAATAGAAGCCAACTTCTTTCATCTCTTTGTTTAAACTGTGTCGAAACAATCAGGTATGGAGGATCCAGTCGATGGTTGTAGTTCTATTGTAATGTAGATTTGATTATAGTATTGTTGTGACCAGTTTTAGTCAGCTTCTTTGTTATCTTATCTCCCCTTATGCTGAAAGACTCAAGCATGGAGGATCCAGTCGAGTTGTTGTAGTTGCATGGTGATGTAGGTTTGATTATTATGCTGCTGTGACATATTTTAGTGTCTGGAACTTGAGTTCAAGAGTTCTATTGAGCCTGAGTTTTTCTTCACCAAGTTGCTTGAAGGTCGGATGCTCATAGCAGTCTTACTCACCTCTCTCACTAAGTCTTCCTTCTACTCACACTTAAAATCAAATGACTGATTGAATTTAATGATGACCTCACTTCCTTGTGCATTGCTTGTCCAGTTTCTATGATTAAAATCATTCTTGTACCGAGTTGTGTCCATTTGACCTCCACTCATAAAAGAAACATCCACCAAACATTTTTATGGGTATTGGGCTTATCCTCTTGCAGTCAAAGGGTGACTCTCAGTAATAACACTAATGGCGCCATTGTCGAGGATGAAAGTGAAGATATCTTCCCTAGGAGAACGACATAGATCCATCTCTTGATGGTAGACAAGAGAGGGACATAGAAATTGAATGTAATCATCTACCTGATGACTCTACAATAAAATACTCCATTGGGGAGGATCTCATTGACAAAACAATGACCATATGGAAAGGGATGACCAGGTATCAGCTTATGAGCTTTATCCATGAACTCTTGTTTTTCTTTATCAACTCATTTATCTCTTTCCCTTTACATATCAAGAGGATTAGTCTCTACTTTGTTTATTAGGATGATCATCAACCTTCCTTTATATATCCATCCTTGGAAGAAGAAGACCTGCCCTTTTCCTGTGTTGTAGATGTTGATCTTGTATCTTCACCTTAGCCTATTCATAAGGATGAGATTTGTACTGAAATCCCTCTTGAATTTGATCACCCTTGCAGCCTTGAGGAGGTTGAAATTGATTCAAAGCCTTCTCTTATCTTATCACCTCATGTTGTTATTGTTGAACCTTGCCATCAACTTGTTAAACCTCATATCCAACCCACTAGTTTTCAAACTAGAATCAAAGACAAGATATTTAAACCTTTAAGGTTGCCATATCACCTTCATCCTTATCCTCTTGATTTCCTTGAGTATCTTCCTCAGTTCTCAGGAGAAGATCATGTTACAACCAAGATATATTTGGAGGCCTTTAAGAAATTTATTAATCAATTTGAGATAGTACATGATGATGTTATTATGAGGTTGTTCTCCAAAATCTTTGATCAAAGAGGCTAATGTGTGTTTTAAGGGTTTGAGAGCTGATTCCATTGGTTCTTGGATCATTTTTTTCAAATCCTTTTTAAAGTGTTGGGGTGAGAACAAGTCCCTTGATCAGTACTTGGATGATTTTAATGATTTGAGGAGAGGTGAAGAGGAAGCCTTGGCTATCTTCAACAAGAGGTTTTATAGTGTTTATCATAACATGCCTTTGGAAATTTGACCTTCCGAAACTGCTGCCAGGTGTACTATGTAATGGCTCAGCATTTAGAGATTGTTCTTCTATTGAGAGGAAGGAAATATTCATACTTAAAATGAGTATTTGAAGACGCTGAAGAAGTCGAGAAGAACATCTGTGCTAGCAAGAACATTCAAGATCAAGTATATTTTGAAAATCTGCATGCACACGATGAGAAACAAGAGGACTGTCAGTATATTTTAGATGAACAACAAGAGGACTATCAGTATATTTTAGATGAGAAACAAGAGGACTGTCAATATATATCATATCTGGATCAACAACAAGGTTGTAAGTATGTTTTACATTTGGAACCAGATCCTTCAGTATGCTCAGATTTTCCTATAGACAGGGATGCATGTCATGTTTATGATCAGTTTTTGAAATATTTTGAGCATGAGGTAGTAGATGATTGCATAGATAATCATATGTTCCTAGTTGAGAATAATCAGTATGATTTAAATTTGGTTGTTTAATTATCTCGTGATCATTATTTTAAAGAAGAAGTTGTCTCTCCTGATGACCAAGATCTACTTATGAAAAAGCAATAAGGTTATCAGTTTTCAAGAATATATCCATTCATTGATATACATGAGGAGATTTATTTCCATCAGCTAGCAGATGTTATTAGAGAAGATAAAGGAGAAGTGGATCAACAACCTGCATCATCATTTCACTCACCAGTGCTTGCCATAGACATTCAACCATATGTGGGTAGCTGTAAAGCAGAGCAAGATTTCTGTTACCAACCTAGTAGGTTTTATCACCTATTTTATGACCCTGTAGGGGAATAAATGGAGTTTCATTTCCTCAATGTATTGAAGCCTCCACTATTTATCTTACTTTCATCATTAGGAGGTAATATGAAGGATGTAATTAGTTGGCTATCACACTTTTGTTATCCCTTGCTGACCTGTGACAGAGTACAATTTTTTTCAATTAGGAAGTTATTTGAATGGATCTGGTGGAAGTTTGTTTCACGTAGCACATTATAAAAAGATAGTTAGTCTAGGATTGTTCATAAATAAGCTCCTTCTAGAGCATGTGTGCTTTTATTTATTTATTTTAAGTAGAATAGTGTACATGCCAGCATGTTTCCTTCAATAAATGTATTTGAGCTCAACTCCAGAACCCAACAACTAAGGAACTGGAACTGTGCATTCTTGGCAACTCACAGGGAGCATGCCATCTCCTGTGGAGCCAAATTTTATAACATATAGTTGTCAAGGGCAGAAAGTCATCCAATTCTGTGTTATGCACATAAAACGTTGAAGCACAACATTTAGAGCAATCCATTTTGGGCTTGAAACACAAGCAAGAAGATAGGCTCGATTTCCAATAGTGAAGATCCCATAAATAGTTCATATCAACATCTCTCGGGCGATCATGATTTCAAAGTGGCGCAAGGATTAATGACTAGACAGAGGATCTAAAGTCCTAAAGTAAATATGATCCATTGAAGGATGAGAACATGCATCAATAGATATCACACTTCGAAAGTTTTACTTCGGAGGATTGTAAGAACTGTGCGTTGAAATTTCCTCAAGAGCCAAAGCTTGAACTCCTGATGTAAATCTTGGTTGTCCAAATCTAAAGGAAACATGGAGGCAGATCCCTCACTTCAGAAGATTTACTTCAGAGGATTGTAAGTGTTGTGCATTAAAAAGTCCCGAACAATCAAAGCCTGAACTCCTGAAGTAAATCTTGGCCATCCAAATCTAAAGGACACGTGGAGGTAGATCCCTCACTTTGAAATATTTACTTTAGAGGATTGTAAGAGTTGTGCATTGAAAAGTCCCGAAGAGCCGAAGCCCGAAATCTCAAAATAAATCTTAGCCATCCAAATCAAGAGGACATGCATCGCTAGATCTCACACTTCAGAAAATCAACACTTTGGAGGATTGTAAGAGATATGCATTGAAAAGGTGTTGGCACGGGGGTAGACCCAAGGTTCAACGCTACAACATCACACCAAAAAAACCCTAACTACCGACCCTTTTGGAAACACCTGTGAAGCAGATGAAGTCTCAACTGAGGTAGAGGCAGGGGTAGTTATATGACTCAGATGTATGCAACCTTAGCTGGGACATAGATCTGTGATTGTAATACTTAACAGAGCACTTAACACTGATAGTTCATCAATATTTAACCACTATCTACTCCGCAGATAAAACAGAGCATCACATCATTCATTTAGATATGATGTATCTAATCACTTATCATAGAGAGGTAGATTAGATCTAGAAAATTCATGCACTAAGAACATTCACGTAGGTCAGATCTAACATCCATATACATCGTTATCACAAAGAATAAACATAACTATCTATCTATACCAAAGCACTTAGCAAGTAAAGACATAAACACATCAACACATCGCACAAAGAAGAGAAACATAGTATGTACGTGGTTCACCCCCACCCTGGGGCTATGTCCACCAAATATTTCTCTTTATTATCTTCATTCAATCTTCTTACAGGAACATAGCATCAAAATCCTACACTGTAGAATATAGGAGATCTGCACGCACTCCATCAGATCCTCCTTCTTCGAGTTAGGGTACAAAACCAAGCCTTCTTATAATTACTTGCATGTAGATCTGCAAGTATCACACAGTATGCACAAAGCATATGCAATCCATACTTACCACTTAGCCCAATATCACACAAATATGCCTCTTCTTACATTTTCTAGACATATATTTATAATTTACAAAATAGGCCTAAACATGGGTAAACCCATGGGCTGACTTCCCCATACCCGTTACATAATCCCAAATCCCAAAAAGTACCCAAAATGGGGTCGATATCCCATGATCTCTGCTTCGTCTTGCGCTCCACCTTCAACAGGCTATCAAAGTCCCAAAATAAGTCAAACTTGACCAAGGATCTCCCAAAATTTGGTCAAGGGCCAACAGGCTCCCAACACTCACATGTGACTCATCCCGAGTCACTCTGGTCTCGGTAGTTATGCTTCAAAAGCCTCAATCATGGCTCAATATGATTCAACTTGTTGTTGAGCCACAACCTTCGGTTCAATGAACTCTTGGATGGCTGGGTCGTTGACAGGTCCCTCTAGGCACTGTTTGCTGCAGTGACAACCTGCTCGAGTTCTGCTCCTCGGCCTTCGAACTTTGTGAACAATTGGTAAGCCTTATCTTGTATAGGTTGGAGCCTCTAAGTTACTTCCATAACTCTACTCTAGATAGTGTTGATCTTCTGCTAGGCAGTGCGTTGATCTTGGGATCGCTTCATTCTTTCCACAACTGACAGGGTCTTCAATTGTGCATGTATTGTCTCTGCTTGTTGGTTTGCTTCATGGAGCTATGACTCTAGTGCCTGCAATTATGGGTTCTCAGTGAGTTTCTCATACATCTAGGCACTGTGATTACTCAACAACTTGCATTCCATGGAAAGAGCCTTTATCCTTTCATCTATGCTCCAGGCGTTTTCTTCTCTTTTGGCGCAGACCCCCTACCCTCGGGCTAGGATCAGTGCAGGACCTTTTCCAAACCATGCCAAGAGTTGATTAAACCCTTTATTTAAGCCCACGAAGATTTCATGATTCGCGAGTTGGAGAAATGCCACCACTCTTACAATCGTTGAAACATGAAATGTCAATGAAGGTTGACTCCTCCAATGCGACGAGCACACGCCACCTATTACCCACTAGTTCCATCTTTTGGGACTCGAGCAAACAAACAACAATCATTCCTCTTTCCCTATAATTCCCTGAACTTTGAAATTTCACTTTTGACGATATCGACGGCTGTGAGCCTCCCTTGATCTGATGGTCCAGATCTTTTCAGGGTTTCGCGAACTGGGAGTTCACGACTCTTGACTCTGAAATCACTTGTCTCTCCAATCTCTGAGTTCCCAAAATGCAAGTTCATGTGAGATCTGACGACTCTCGTTGGATTGGATCCAACGACCACTATCTCTCCCGAGCTTATGGGCAATTGAAAAGACACTCTCCTTAACCCCCTTACCTCTTTAGAAGATCCAATGGCTCTCAAGTCTTCGGTGCTTCTCCATGAAGTGTTTCTATTGTTCGACTCCACACTCGATAATCCCTTTCGCGATTCGGGAATTAGAGTGACCAAATATTTTGGCTTGCACTCCAAACTTGCAAACCCCGAATTCCCAAAATGATCTAACAGCTTAAACTGACCACAATCAATGATCCACGTTTATCCTTGATATCGGAGTAGTAGGTTCTTCCAACTCCTAACCACCTTATAGCTCCTCTAGATCCTATGATCCTTGCGATTTCACTAGTTCTCCATAGAGAATTTTGACCTCTTGATTCACTCCTCAATGACTTCTGTTTAGATGACTCATTGTTCCACTCCTTTAACTTGACTTCTATGAGATGATTTCGACCTTCCTCTCCCTTTGACCACTTCAAAGGTTAAATTCCTCCTGATCTTTCTCTTGTAAACTCTAACTTCCCAAAGGATCCCTGCACACACTCCTTGTGACAAACTTCCAAATAACCTATGTTTATTTGAGTCTTCGACCCTGTGAACTCTTTGCAACAGTAGCCCTTCAAATTTCCCCTTGGTTGATAAGTTCTAAGGCTTCAACCAGCCTTCGCACACCTTGCATGGCTTTGTGCTTCATCTGTACTTCTGCTAGTATGAGAAAAACAATATCTCTCCTAAGCTTTTTGAGATAAAACTCAGACCCTCATCAATGCAAACCTTGCGGACATTCACTGCACTCCTTGAAGGAATTCTTAGGGAGAGAAACAATTGAAACTCATTCTTCTTCTCTCTCAGACTTCATACATTCAACATGAAATCATACATACAACACAACATTTAAATAATCGCGTAACAGAGAAAACAAAATGGTTGTAAACATACCATTCAACTAATGTAAACAATAAGCGTCATAACACCATGAAAATTGAGTCAAATCTTTATATATTAACTGAATTGTTCCTGCACATGCTTCTTCTCTACATCTCTCTACTACAACTCTACAGCTTATGAATTCTGAATGATAATGTTACAATGGCACAAGGGTTGAGGGTGTCTATCATCCATTTTCCCTCCTACGCTTCTAAACTGTCTAATCTAACATTCATATCTACCTACTTTCATTAAACAAACATAAATGTCTATTATATCTGGAGGATAGGAACATATGCTCCAAAATCAGTTTAGATCTGCAGCTATAAATGCAACTGCACTTTCTTGCTATCTATTACATTAATGTTCATTCATTAATCTTCAAAACACTTCAAAATCTGCGCTGGCGCTTTTCCAGCTGTCTCCTTTGGTTAGGCGTGTGTCCCTGACTTTATACGATGCTCCTACATCATACACCCTTGCTTGAAATTTTTCATGAAATCATGTTCATGAGCTCTTGCATGGTCTGTCCATGCTTTTGAATTGTTGCTTCATCTTCCCAACTGGCATCTTCAATTGGATGTTTTTTCCATTTGACCAAGTATTCAAAATACTCTTTTCTCCTGGTCTTTTTGTTAATCCTCTTGTCAATTATGCTTTCCATCTGTGGATTTTCAGCTACGGGCATTTGTTTTGTCCACTGAATCTTTTCTTATTTATGTTTTGCTCCTTCTTCTTCATCTCTATAAGGGTACAAATCCACGATATTAAATATCTGTAAGATTCTGACCCCATCGGGTAATTCAATCTCATATGCGTTTGCTCCAAATTTTCTTATGACTTTGCATGGTCCAATCTTCTTCATCTTCAACTTGTTATACGTTCCCCTTGGGAACCTCTCCTTCCTCAAATGCGCAAGAATCAAATCACCAACTTGAAATTCAAGTTCTCGCCTATGTTGATCTACTCTATGCTTGTATTCTTGACTCTAACTCTGCATTCACTCTTTAATTTGGCTGTGAAGCTCCTTCATTCCTTATGAAAAGTCCTCTACACTAGCACTCCTGAATTCGGCTGTGAAGCTCCTTCATTCCTTCTGCAAAGTCCTCTACACTAGCACTCCTGAATTCGGCTTGTTCTGAATCTTTCAATTCAGAAACTCCCCTTGGATTCATTCCATATACAATATGGAATGGACTCTACCCTGTGCTTCTATTGAGTTAATCATTGTAAGAGAATTTCACCTGTGGTAGAATGTGATCCCATTGACTGTGGTGTTCAATCACTAAACTTCTTAGTAAATCTCCCAAGCTTCTATTCACGACCTCTTTCTGTCCATCTGTTTGAGGATGATATGCTGAGCTAAAAGACAAAATTGTCCCCAACTTCTTCCATAAGGTCCTTCAGAAATGTCCCACGAACTTGGTATCTCGATCAGAAACGATACTCCTTGGCAAGCCGTGAAGTCTGATGACTTCCTTGAAAAACAGGTTCACAATATGAGTTGCGTCACTAGTTTTCTCACATGGTATAAAATGTACCATCTTTGAAAATCTGTCGACTACCACAAAGATTGAATCATATCCCCTTTGTGTCCTTGGCAGCCCTAATATGAAATCCATGCTCACTGCATCCCACAGCTTCTCAGGTATGGGTAATGGTTGGTATAACCTTGTGTTCTTCCTTCTTCCTTTCATGTGCTGACAAATTCTGCATCTATCCACGAATTTATTAACATCTGTTCTCATCCCTTGCCAATAATATGAACTATTCAATTTTGAGAATGTTTTATCGTGACCGAAGTGTCCAGTCAATCCTCCGCTGTGTTTTTCCTTCAACAAATTCTCCCTCATGGAGCATTTCAGATTACATAGTTGATTTCCTCTGAACAATAATCCATCCTGGATCATGTATTCAGTCCATTGGCTCCTGTCTCTGAGAATTGGATTCTTAGATGCCTCATATGCCTCCTTGAAGTCTGGATCATCCCTATACATTTTCTTAAGGTTATCAAAACCCAAAGTCTTGACCCTAAATTCCTGCATAACAAAACATTTCCTACTCAAAGCATCAATAACTTTGTTAGCAGTTCCAGAAATATACTTAATCACAAAAGTAAAATTCTGTATGTATTCAACCCATTTATCATGTTTTTGGTTCAACTTCTCCTGTCAGGTCACGAATTGTAAAGCGTGATTATCACTGCACAAAATAAACTCCTTGTTAACCAAATAGTGTCTCCATTTCTTCAGTGCTTGTATGACTGCATAGAATTCCTTGTCATGCGTGGAGTACTTGATCTTTGCTTCATTTCGTTTTTCACTGAAATATGTGATCAACCTATTGTCTTGGCTCAAGACCACTCCAATTGCAAATCCACTCGCATCACACCTGACCTGGAATGTCTTATTAAAATTTGGCAAAAACAAAATTGGTTGCTCAGTGATCTTCTTCTTCAGTAGATTGAATCTCTCCTCTACCTCCTTTGTCGAGTGAAAATATTTGTGTCATTTCTTCACTGCATCCATCATCAGTGTGCTAATTCCACTGAAGTTTCGGATGAATTTCCTGTAGAAGCTAGCCAAGCCATGGAAGCTTCGAACTTCAAATACTCTTTTCGGTGATGGCCAATTCTTAATCGAATTTACCTTTTCTGGATCCATTTTCAATTCATTTGTAGAGATAAAAAAACCCAAATAAATGAGTTTTGTCCTCATAAATGACGATTTCTTCATATTGATCAGTAATTTCTCTTGATGTAACCTCCTCATTACTGTAACTAAATGCTTTAAGTGTTTTTCTTCTGTTTTGTTGAAAATTAATATATCATCAAGATATACAATGATGAATTTCCCAATGAAATCCTTTAGGACTTCGTTCATCCACCTCATGAAAGTACTGGTCACATTCGTTAAGACAAATGGCATGACAAGCCATTCATACATCCCTTCATTTGTCTTGAATGTTGTCTTCCATTCATCACCTTCTCTCATTCTAATTTGATGATATCTGCTTTTCAAATCAAGTTTTGAAAAAAACTTTGCTCCACTCAAGCAATCCATCAAGTCATCCATCCTTGGCAATGGGAATTTGTATCTGATGGTAATTTTGTTGATTTCCCTTGAGTCTGTACACATTCTCCAGCCATCATCCTTTCTTGGGCTGAGCACTATCAGAACAACGCATGGACTCAAGCTCTCCCGAATCAATCCTTTGTCCATTAAGTCCTGGACTTGTCTCCTAATTTCTCCATTTTCCTGCGGCATCAACCTATATGTTTCTTTGTTCAGAAAAATAGCTCTAGGTATAAGATTGATATGATGGCTTATACTCCTGATAGGTGGCAATGAACAAGGTAGTTCGTCCACTACTATATCAACAAATTCTTCCCGCAACTCCTGGATTTCTTCTGGTAGCTCATCTATCCTAGTGTTGTTCAAAACAATTATGGCCCTCCTAACCAAAATGAATTGTGTGTCTTTCTTCGTCTTAACCTCATTAAGAAGTTCCTTCCCACTCATGAGAAATACAATGTTTCTCATCTCTGTTTTCACCTCTTGGTTCTTAATCAGCAGTAACATATGTGTCCTACTGCTTTTCTCCAGGGTGTACGTGTTCTTTCTCCCATCATGCACCACATTTCTGTCATATTGCCATGGTCTAACCATCAATAAATGACAAACATCCATGGGAATGACATCACATAATATTTCATCTTTATATCTTCCTATTTTAAATTCAACTAAACATTCTTTAGTGAAATTTACCTAATGTCCTTTTTGTAGCCATGAAACTTTGTATGGGCTTGGATGTACAACAGTATCCAGCTCCATATTTTCTACCATCTCTGTAGATACGAGATTATCTATGCTACCACTGTCCACTATGACCTTGCATACCCTATCCTTAGTTTTGCAAGCAGTCTGAAATAGAGTGTTTCTTTGGGTTAGGTTCTCTAGTTCCTTCTCCGGTTTCAAGAGAAATTTCCTCATCATTAAGGATCTTCTGCCCTCAGCATCCTCTGCCTCAACATTCCATCCTTGAGCTTCGACAATGTGACTTTCACCACCATATTTCTTCCTATCTAGACACTCACAGGATTTATGTCTGATTTTTCCAGAGACAAAGCATTTCACTTCACCTCCTTTTCCTCTTCCTCTTCCTCTGGCTCAAGGAAAAGTATTTTTATTAGCATACTGCCTTCCCTGTGAGATTCCTCCTCTCTTAGGTTGAGGTTGAAGTTTCTTCCCCTCTTCTTTAGGTCTCTAAATTCTGTCCTAGGCAATCATATTGCCGCTACTTTGACTTCTACCTCAGCCTCTTTGACCTTTCTTTTGGCTCAACTTCTCTTCAGTTTTCAAAGCCATATGATAAGAATCTTCTACGGTTCGGATGACCACCATGCTCATCACATCCCAAATGTCATACCGTAGACCATTCATATACCTGGAAGCTTTCTCATTATCACTTTCCCGATGACCTTCTCTGATGTTTGTCCTGTAGAATTCTTCAGTGTACTCTTTCACTGACATCAACTTCTATCTCAAATTCTGCATCCTTCAAAATATATTAATTTGATAATCCTTGGGTATAAACTTGGTTTTCATTTTTTGCAACCATTCTATCCTAGATTTTGATTTTCTGCTTTCCTTTGTAGTATCTGTCAGCCTGCAGTTCATCCCACCACAGTGCTACATGCCCTTTAAGTCTGGTAACACCATGTTTGACTTTCTTATCTTCCTCAACATCCTCATAGTCGAAGTATTTGTCTAGAGCTCTAATCCAGTCTTGATCCGGATTATTTTCGGCACGAAATGAGAGCGGAGATATAATAAAGAAATGCACAGAGATATTGTAGATATTCAATAATATAACAAAAATGTATCAGAGATGCAACCATAAACACAGATATACAGTAATACGTGATTTCTATTAATCAGAGAAATGTACAGAGACTGTAAAAATACAGAGTGAAAGACTCGCTAGAATGGTGGCAGCTTATCTCTGAGAAGAGATGTGACGGCTACTCGCATTCGCAAGAAGATGATTACAATGAGGCTCGAAAG
>ML776849.1:4131217-4151313 GCA_009831015.1 Picea engelmannii | reverse complement strand
GAAGCGCCAAAAGTCATGTGGGCCCCGTTTGGGTAAGTTGGTGCATCAACTTCCCGGGGTCGTAACTTTTGCATACGATCTCCGTTTTAGGCGTGTGATAGCTCGTTGGAAATGTATCATCGAGGAGATTCATTTTGGGGGATAAATTATGCCTTTGGCTATCATTGAGAACCTCAATATCGAAAAACCTTCATTTGGACCCTCAAAATGGCCCCGGAAGTTAAAACCTGCTAAAAATAGTAAATTGCCAAAATGGCCAGAAAACTGTTTTGAGCCATTTGGAAAAGGTGGGTGGCCCCTGATATCCACCTGGATCAAGTCTAGAAGCTCTTCAACATCTAAGTTTCCTTCATACATGGGAATGTCCATTTTTTCTCTAGCACCTATCCTTGCAACAACCCTGAATAAGCATTCTTCTGTAGCATCTTCGATGACAACTTCTTCTCCTTCGTTTCTAGATTCATTTTCACTTTCATCTTCGCTGATATCCCCAGCGTCAACTATGCGCCTTTCTGTTGTTTCCATAGAATCAAGCCTAGCACATAATTCATGCATTTCTCTTTCCACTGTTGGATGAGGCATTTCCCTTTCTCTTCTTCTCGGTGGCATGGTTGTAAAATTCCTCCTTCTTCTCTCTGCTATAGAAATCAAAGAATTTTTTTTGTACTCTGATACCACAACTAGCACAGACCCCCTACCTTTGGGATGGAATCAGCGCAACATCTTTTCCAAACCATGCCAAGAGTTGATTAAACCCTTTATTTAAGCCCACAAAGATTTTGGGCTTCGTAAGTTGGAGCAATGCCACCACTCTTGCAATCCTCGAAACACGAAATGTCAATGAAGGTTGACTCCTTCAATGCGACAAGCACATGCCACCTTTTTCCCACCAGTTCCAGTTTTTAGGACTCGAGCAAATAGTCAATAGTCGTTCCTCTTTCCCTATGATTCCCCGAACTTCAAAATTTCTCTTTTGACGAGATCGACAGCTGTGAGCCTCCCCTGATCCGATGGTCTAGATATTTTTGGGGTTTCGTGAACCAGGAGTTCACGACTATCGACTCTGAAATCACTTGTCACTCCAATCTTTGAGTTCCCAAAATGCGAGTTCGTGTGAGATCCGATGACTCTTGTTAGATTGGATCCAATGGCCACTATCTCTCCTGAGATTATGGGCAATTGAAAAGACACTTGCCTTAACCCCCTTATCTCTTTAGAAGATCCAATGGCTCTCGGTTATTTGGTGCTTTTCCATGAAATGTTTCCGTCGTTCGACTCCACACTCGATAATCCCTTTCGCGATTCAGGAATTAGAGTGACCAAATATCTCAGCTTGCACTTCAAACTTGCGAACCCCAAATTCCCAAAATGATCTAATGACTTAAACTGACCACGATCAATGATCCACATTGATCCTTGATATCAGGGTGGTAGGTTCATCCAACTCCTAACCACCTTATAGCTCCTCTGGATCCTACGGTCCTCGCGATTTTGTGAGTTCTACACTGAGAATTTTGACTGCTCGATTCACTCCTCAATGACTTCTATTCAGACGACTCGGTGTTGCACTCCCTGAACTTGACTTCCATGAGATGATTTTGACCTTCCTCTCCCTTTGACCACTTCAAAGGTTAAATTCCTCCTGATCTTTCGCTTGTAAACTCAAACTTCCCAAAGGATCCCTATACGCACTTCTTGCGGAAAACTTCCAAATAACCTCTGGTTATTTGAGTCTTCGACTCTGTGCACTCTTTACAATAGTATCCCTTCAACTTTCCCCTTGGTTGATAAGTTCTAAGGCTTCAACCATCCTTTGCACACCTTGCATGACTTTGTGCTTCATCTACACTTCTGCTGGTATGAGAACAACGATATCTCTCCTAAGCTTTCTGAGATAAAACTCAGACCCTCGTCAACGCACACCTTGCAGATGTTCACTGCATGCCTTGAAGGAATTCTCAAGGAGAGAAACAATTGAAACTCATTCTTCTTCTCTCTCAGAATTCATACATTCAACATGAAATCATACATACAACACAACATTGAAATAAACGCTTAACAGAGAAAACAAAATGGTTGTAAACATACCATTCAACTAATGTAAACAGTAAGCATCATAACACCATGAAAATTGAGTCAAAGCTTCATATATTAACTCAACTATTCCTGTACATGATTCTTCTCCACAACTCTATAGCTTATGAATTATAAATGATAATGTTACAATGGCACAAGGGTTGAGGGTGTCTATCATCCATTTTCCCTCCTACGCTTCTAAACTGTCTAATCTAACATTCATCTCTACCTACTTGCATTAAAAAAACATAAATGTCTATTACATATGGCGGATAGGAACATACGCTCCAAAATAATTTTAGATCTATAGCTATAAATGCAACTGCACTTTCTTCCTATCTATTACATTAATTTTCATTCATTAATCTTCAAAACACTTCAAAATCTTCATTGGCACTTTTCCAGCTGTCTCCTTTGGTTAGGCACATTTCCTTGTCTTTATACGATGCTCCTGCATCATCTTTGATCCCTTACATCCTGCGGAGTCTCGGGCACTCTGCAGAGCTATAAGTCTTCTATGCATTGTTGTAGTTGTTGGATGGATTCTACGAGTTTCTCTACTTGTTGTGTGACTCGGTCCTCTGCCTTTAATTATAAGACTGTCATAGAGTGAAGTGCTCTGCTGTCCACTTCTTTCACTTTGAGTTTCTCCATGAGAAAATGTTCTTTTCCTTGTTGCATCTCTACTTTTTATTCATCGAACTTTGCTTGGAGAGTAATATTTTCCTACTCTGCAGTGTTGCATTGTTCTACAAGTACACATTTTACTTGCTTCAAGGCCTAGGTGGCTTGTTATGTTTCTTCTTGTGCTCGTAGAAGGTGAGCTTCGAATGTATCAACTAGTAGTTGGAGTTGGGTTGGCTCATCTCCCAACTCTGGTTCTCCTGATGGCAGGGGCGCAGTGGAGACTGCGCGGCTGGACTGAAGGGCTTGTTGTACCCCTCAGAGTTCGACTTCAATTCTCTCATACATTTCTTCCTGCTTGTCTTCTTGCTTCTCTGCTATTTCCAGTGAAGAATTGTTCAGGGCTGCTATGATGAAGTCAAAATCATCGGAGGTGAGGACAGTTTTCATCTTGGTCATGGTGGCTTTCGATTTCTTCTGGGAAGAAGTTTTCGGGGGGGGCACTTCCTCTTCTTCAAGGGGTCAACCTCGTCTATGTGCAATGTTACTTCGCCTAGATTCTGTTCAACTTCTACTTCATCATCACCCCCTCGATCAGGTGACATTGAAGCAGTATTTCCTGAGGTGCTACTTAAATTTTGGAACTCCTCAGTCTTCTTGGGTGTATTATGTTCTTTATGAGTGTCCTCTAGGCTATCCAAATCAGATATCTCTACAGGGAGGGGATAAAGAGGTCATCGAACCATTCCTTAGTGATCTCCTCAAGGTATTCTTTTGTAAGTTTATAATATGACTGGAGCTTCTCTTTATGTTCATCTGCTCACGCTGTAATGTAGATGAAGTACATATCTGTGTTGAACTTCATTAGGGGTTGGAACCTTTGTAAGGTGTTCAGAGTCATGCAAGGCTTAGCTTCGATGGCTTTCTTTAGCTGGAGGTAATATGTATGAAACAAATCATTTGACTGCCACTGTTTGTTCATATCACTTGAATACCAAAGGGTAGCGAACTTCGTAGTAAGCAGTTCGAATGACTTTATGTCTAGGAAGGTCGCACCTTCTAGCATCTCCCAGGCAACAAATGAAATGAGGATCAGGAGCCAGCTGAAATGAAATTCATAACCTTGATCCTGTGCTTCTCAGAATTCTAGTTCCAGCTGGTTAACTAGGTACTTTGCCCAGTTCATCTATAGGCCTTCCGCACACTTCCCTGCAAGGTCAATGACAAAGCCGGTGAACCGTGTAGGTCGATTCTTCCTTACTAAAATTCTATCTATCAGTTGACATGATAGGCACACTACACCACTCTGAATGGAAGCTACCTTGTAGTCTCTTGTTTCCTTCTCAACATCACCATATGTATCCTTGATCTTCTATTCCAGCGCACGATCTGCGACCTTTCCTAGATAAAACTCCTTCGGGTTGGGTCCTTGCATACTCAGTCCTATGATCCCGTGGATCAGCATTGGGTCAACTATGATCTAATTGTCTATCCATAAGTATCCTCCATGGTAACATGACATTAGCAACTTGACACATGCATTGAATTCCTGGTGTCTTCCAAAGTGTGGGATATTCATGACATTCAGTAGGGTGGACTGCACAAGGTTCATCATCCACGGTTGGGGAATTATCTTTGAATTATTCCCCTTCATTCTAGTTAGGTACTTGTACAGGGAGAGCATACCATAGATCTTGCAATATCCGAGGTTGAAGTCGTTGAACTTCAATGCTGTGATTTTATATTGCTCTACTCGAACTACACGTATCCCCTTCGGGAGGTACGCAGTGACCATGGTGTACTCAAAATCTCTTGGAACACTATCACGATTCACTACGCTAGCTAGAGGTGGGATGTAATCGAGCAATATGGTTGGAATCAACTTCACATTTTCTAGGTTGTCTTTGTGCTTGGTTCTCTTTTGCATTGATGGTCGGGATGGTCTGGCTCTGCAAGCAGTTGACAGAGAGTATTGCACTATTCTCATCGATGAAGCTTGTACACCTACAAACATCGACATTACTCATTCAATCATAAGGTTGATGAGAACCTCTTCGACAAATTTCTCTGAAGCCCTGAACTCATCCGACATACACGCTCAGGGTTGGAAATCTCTGGTTCAAGGAATAAGTTAGACATTGCAATGGGATAGAGGACAATAGCACAATGATCACTATGTAAAATCAACGAGTCTGCGGGCTCAGATTCACAGTTAGAAAAAGTGTTCTTAGTGCATGGTGCGATAAGATAAATAGATAACTTGGCAACATATCTATTGCAATGGGTGAAAAGGCTTCATTAACTCTGCTATGTTCATTATGGCATAGTCCAACGGTCTGGTGGTGAACAATAAATGCCTTTCTACCCATTCAAAGGGTTGATCAAATGGTTACATTGTTCCCACTGGCTATATTTCTTCGCCCTGGTGAAGTGCCATGTGACACTGTTTTGTTATCCCAGTGAAGCTCCAATTTTGTAAATGTTTCCTCTATGAAGTTCCCTCTGGAACCTTCTGTAACTTTTTGATCTTAGCTCTCTTCTTACTTAACTTTTTGGCCTTATTTCCAATGAGTTTCGTCTCAGTATTCCTTTTTCCATTTTGATTCTTATCTGTGTTTGGCATAGTTACTTTGCGTTGTTGAGATACTTTCTAAAGATTCCAGGGTGATACTTCTTCTTTATCTAGAATAGGTACTTCAATCTTTTGTGGGTATTCTAGTGTTCTTGCAACTTTGACATCCGGGTCTCTGGTGTTAAATAGCTTCAATCTGTTCTTTTGTTCTTCAATCAAGTGTGCGATCCTTCTAGCCATGAAATATTTCAACTCTTTCTTCTTATGCTCTAAAACTTCTTCTTCTTCCTTCCTTTTGGCCTGATTTCTTTCAATCCAAGGTTTTCCTAGTAACATGGTAAATGGGGCGCCATTCTCAATAAATTTAACAATCTCGAAATCCTCCTCTGTCAAAGTCCCATTGGCATTCATAGGTATCTAGGTGAGTGTTGACGGGCGAAAATGACCGTCCGTCATCTGAGAGAGTGGAACCGGTCCGGGGTTGTCTAATAACCCAAGTCGTTTGGAATGAACCACCTTGACGGGTTTAACGGCTCCGTTAGCCGCTCTAAGATCCTGGGAAAACCAAAGAGAAAACTAATTTGAACTAACTAATATATCTAAAACAAATAAAACAAACTAAACTAACTAAAACTAACTAAAACTAACTAAAACTAATAAAACAAACTAATACACTAATCTAATTAAAACAAACTACTAAATAAATTAAATTAAAACTAATATAAACTACTCTAACTATTATATATATTAACTACTAATTACTATTATACTAACTCTAATAATTAACCGTCTAACTACTAGTTATACTACAACTTATTCACAAATATACAATATCTACAAGTAGCAGATTTGAATAAAACCTGTAAAACTCATGCTATCTTTGTCCTAAGACAGCTAGAGATATTTTTTGTTTTTTATGATTTTATGAAAAAGAAATAAAACTTACTGAAATTAAACGATCTAATATACTAATTCTATATATATAGCTAAATTTATATCTAAACTAAACTACTAAACAAATGACAAACTGACCTGGAAACGCTCCCAATTTGTCCTGTGTATGATGACTTCGAAGCTGGTCAGAGGAAGGAAACTCGCACCGGTTAGTCCATAAGCTTCTCGTAAATGAAAGCTACGCTGCTCTTTGAGTTGTTTACAGGACAAACAAGACATAAAAAATCATAACAATTTTATGATTTATAAATCTCTGCAATAAGGGAAACCTGTTATGCAAAAACTTATACTTTATAATTCAACTTATGAAGAAGAGAAATCTGTCATTCACAAACTGAATTAAACAATTGCTATGTTTTTTAAATACTTGGAAGAAATCAGATATGGATTACAGTGATTAAATTATATCATTTGCAAATGATTAAGATAGCTAAAGTAGTCATTAACCAGATACAAATTGATATACACAACATGAAACAAAATATTGATATCATAAGAAGCTAAAGCTGTAACAAAACACCAAATTCTGCCTCAGGCTGTATTAAAACTCCATATCCTTGTTCTCCCATGAATGAGGATCTATATTACAAAAAATAATAAGTATATATAAGTCTTTCCACAGGGTAAACCCTCCCTGTGGATAATATCAAACTGTTTTACATAATCTTGAAGATATCCCAAAATCAACTAAACTAGGAAACTAAAATGCAAGTTAAATATTTGAAATATCCTCTAACTGCTCATCATCTCCAATGCAATTTCGAATTGACCTGTAATAGACCAAAAATAACAAATTAGAAAGATATTTTATTAACAAAACAATAAAAATCTGACTCTACAGACTTAGCTACAGAATCATCTAATTCTGTAGCTAGTCTAAAATAACATACAGGATCAAATAGAAATCAAATCAAATCTTTTTAAAAGAATCAAATCCAATTTTATTTCAATAAACATTAAAAACGAATCATTCAAATTAAACAAAATCAAAAGTGATTTAATTGAAACAGGGGTAAGAATACTCTATTTCATTTTACCATAAAATCGGGTCAAACAACAACAAGACTGTTTCATATCAAGTGAGTCATATCATGTGTGATACGATCTAATCCAACACAATCGTAATCCATTCGTTATGGCTATTATGATATAACAAAAGATTCATATCATTTAATCGAATACACAGGTGTAAAGACTGTTTCGATTATGTGTAAATGAAATCAAACATAACAACATCAACCCAATCAAATTTGTGATTGATCCTTGCACAATCAACAGAGAGGATCAATTAATTGTGATTGCAATCTTAACAGAATCAACAGAAGCGATAATTGTGAGATGGGCGAACAATCAAAACAAATCATGATTGAGTTTAATATAGAAACAAATCGTGGACCTGGATACAATCAATTTCGTTCTTGGAATCAAATTCAAACAACATATTTATTGCAATATGAATCCAATTGATAACATAGTCGAGTAAACCAATGCGAATTAACCGGCTGGGTATAACTATTACGATTTGGGTGAATGTGTACAAAATCACATCGGAAATTAATTCGAATTGTATTCATGTTGGTGGAAAATCATATGGAATCATAAAACTGTAACAGTTAACCATTATTGCCAATCATATCGTATACATTATAACCAGAACGAATCAAAATGTGATTGTGCTCAAAATTGAAAATGAGAAACAACTTGTGTCTATAATAGATACAAACGACTTCACTTCACAGCAGAGCATTCATTTTAGCTAAATTAAACCAATCAAATCCACACCAAGATCCGACAAATCGATGAAAATCCAATCGAAGCTAAACTGGGAAGACGAATTTTCATTTAGTCAAAGCATAGCTATGTATAGAATGCATACAATGTGACATAGAAAATCAATGCCGTAAACAGAGCTATTCAAAACCGAATTCGAATTCGTTATATAAACTTGGATTATTTACAAAAATTATTGATATCAAACATACCCGTGTAACGACGAGACAACTTGACAGGTGAGAGGGAGTTCTGAAGAAAAGATCTGAGGAAATGCATACAGACTCAGAACGCATGTTCCAGACACTAAAAAACTGACCTGTAAAACGAGAGCTAGATCTCTGTAGCCACCCAATTTCTGAGGAAACCTCTTGCAATGAGGGTAAAGGGGCTAAAAATGGTTCTGGGTTTTCAACGGTTTGAGCTAATTCAAATCCGTTTGCTCAGAATCGCTCATGCAAAAACGTGACTCTGGGGGCAATTACGGGGACCAAAACCGACTCTGAACACTATGGGGGTTCAATTCACCCCTCGGGATCCAAGAGATAGCACACAATGAGCCGGGCTAAGGGACAAGGGTTTGAATGGGGTATGCTCAGAGATTTTCCCAAAAATCAAGAGAGATAACTCGGTAAGGATGCAGGCATTAATGCAAAGTGTGTGGGGGCGGTAGAAGGCAGTAAATCCATGCATAGCTATCATATCAATTGTACAATTGACAGTTTACATAGATATTCTACCCATTAAAACATATTTCAACCATTAACTTATGTGTACAACCAATCAAATGCAATGTACATACCAATACGCGCCAACACTATGCCATAGTATTCAAAACACTCATCGTATAAATCAAAAACCAAAATCATTACGCGCCAATGTATTAATCAAAAGTTTTAAACAATGGTGCCAATTGATACTCATAAAAATGACAAGCCAAGAGCTATAAAAAGATTAGCAATAAGGATTATATCATATATATAAAGAAAATTAATCATAAACCTTATGCATTTCATGGAATCAAGGATCGGGCAAGTCATATAAAGTGCGAATCCAAAGGCTCAATGCTTTAAAAACTCAATACAATCAAGCTATGCAATCAATATAAGAATGTCCAAATAAGCATAGTTTGAAAAATCCTTTCCGCCACATAACGATAAACCAAAGATAGGTTCCATAGAAAATATCGATAAAAAGATGATGAAAGTTCAGATAATGATCGAAATGTAACCTTGAAAGGAGAAGTTTTCACGCTTACAGTCGTGAAAACTTAATGGAAACAAATTTGCAAGTGTCGCAAGAAATGAAAATATCGTCTATTTGGAAAATGCGACGACAATTTGAAGTTCAGAAGACATAGGTGTAGGCAGCTTATAGGTCAATAGAAAAAATTGAATTGGCTGCCAACAGTGAGCTTTCCGCACAGGTTTATCAAATTTCCTTTGAATAGTGCTATTCCTCCTATTGAAGGAATCATAACAGGCCTTCCTATAGCTTCCCAAGTTCTTTCTATCATTATATTCACCTGTGTTTCCTCATCTAGAACACAGTCAATGTCGAAGTCTCCTATTCTTGCTTCTATGCATGCTTTTTCTTTGAAAATTTCTAATAAGATGACATGTCAGTGGTCATTCAGGGCGTCTTTTATCTGTAGCAATACTTTCTCTGATTCTTTCTGGGGTTCTGCCATAATCGTAGTTTCTGGATCTTCCTTAGGGTTTTCTTGTCTCATGTTCTTTCCTTCAAGATTAATAATCATTCAAGGGAAATCTAATACTTCATGGTCCATAGCTTTGCAACAAAGACAACTAGGTCTTCTCCCAGGGCATTCCTTAACAATATGTCATGGTTTTCTGCAACTGTAACAAAGGGTTAATCCTCTCTTTCTTTTAAATGATCCCCAACCTTTCCTATACTCCACGCTAGGATCATGGTAGCTAACCTGCAAACATTTCTTTCTAGGATCCTGCATCCACTTGTTAGTCCAAACATTCTTTCTATGCATAGGTATAACATATTTTTCACTATTCTTATCATATCTACACATGTCAAAACTTCTTTCATCTATTAGTGCCCTAGTTTTCAAGCTAGGACATAATATATCAAACATACCTATATCCATACTATTGAAACAAAAATTTCCACTTATCTTACTTCTATAGAGCACAAAGATTTCAGATCTAGAACTTTTCACTATTATTACCTTTATCAGAGCACAAAGCGTTCAGATCTTACCTCTTTCTTCAGATCATACTTCTTTTCTTTAGCACTGATCTTCTCAAACTAAGTATAGTACTTCACACTAGGGAAAAAAATCTACGCATGGAGCTTTCACAATTTTAGGTCGGATATTTGCACAAAGCTTCTTCTTTCTCAGTTCCCAACAATCATAGTTTCAGTTTGGATCTTTGCACAAAGCTTCTTCTTCCTCAATTCCCAACAATCACAGTTTCAGGTCCCAACAATGAAGCCATTTGTTGGCACAGGGGTAGACCCATGGTTCAATGCTACAACAATGCACCAAAAAAACCCTAACTACCAGCCCTTTAGACAACACCTGTGAAGTAGATTAAGTCTCACCTGAGGTAGAGGCAGGGGTGGTTGCAGGACTCAGGTGTTTGCAACCTTAGCTGGGACATAGATCCATGATTGTAATACTTAACAGAGAACTTAGCACTAACAATTCATCAATATTTGATCATTATCTACTCCACAGATAAAACAGATCATTGCATCATTCATTCAGATCTAATGTATCTAAGAACTTATCATAGAGAGGTAGATTAGATCTAGTAGATTCAAGCACTAAGCACATTCATATATGTCATATCTAACATCCATATACATCGTTAGCACAAAGAATAATTTTTTTTTGTCTATCTATATCAAAGCACTTAGCAAGTAAAGACATAAACACATCAACACATCGCACAAATCATAGAAATACAATATGTACATGGTTCACCCCCACCCTGGGGCTACGTCCACCAACTCTTCTCTTTATTGTTTCTAGTCAAGCTTCTTACAAGCACATAACATCAAAATCCTACTCCTCAAAAGATAGGATATCTGCGTACACTTCGCTAGATCCTCCTTCTTCCAGTTAGGGTAAAACACCAAGCCTTCTTACAATTACTTTCACGTAGCTCTGCAAGTCTCACATAGTATGCACAAAGCATATGCAATCCATACTTAGCACTTAGCCCAATATCACACAGATATGCCTCTCCTTACATTGCCTAGACATCTATTTATACTCTACAAAATAGGCCTAAACATGGGTAAACTCATGGGACGACATCCCCATACCCGTTACATAATCCCAAATCCCAAAAAGGACCCAAAAATGGGCCAAGATCCCACGATCTTTGCTTCATGTTGTGCTCCACCTTTGATAGGCCATCAAAGTCCCAAAATAGGTCAAACTTGACCAAAGATCTCCCAAAACTTGGTCAAGGGCCAACAAAAGGCCCAAAGCCCGAACTCTTGAAGTAATTGTGAGCCATTGATCTTCACAACAGGAAACAAGGTCCATCCAAGAGTGGTGCATGGAAAAAAAAGTGGAGCTTTACCATATCGTAGATCGTGATTAGATCAACGGCTCATGTTTATTCAACATGTCAAAATTGCACAAGGATTAGTGACTAGGAAGAAGCCCTAGAGTTGTAGATTGAGCGCCACGCGTCCTTCTCCATTGAACGATCATGATTTACTTTGGAACTTTGGGAGTTTTTCCTTCAGGAGTTTCTGTTTCCCCATTCCCATTTTACTTCGAAGTAATTTCTCCCGAAGTCCACAGATCTATGCTGCATGTCCTCCTTATATCAACAATCGCAGTTTGTTTCCAAGATTCAACATTCATTTTAGGCCACCATGTCACTACGGGACCATATTACTTCGGGAATTATACAAGATATACATGTCCCCCCCCCGAGCTCCAAGTGCCAGAGAAACATGGCATCCATCTAGTGTTGACACATGACACTCATTTCAAGCATTTTTGGACATGTCTTCAACCTATTTTCGAGTGACACATGTCACCTCTTCGTCCGTGACGTGTCAGCATATTGATTTCAGGCTAGCTGCGGGAGATCAAACTCTGATATTTCTTATTCAAGTGACAATATTAACGACTTCTCCATGCGCAATTTTAATGGATCCTAGAATTGGTGGGTGGATAAACTTTAGCGATGGTGCAAAATTTAGAAGGTGCGCACAAATCGTAGATCGTGATCATATCAACGACCATGTTCCATTGTGGGGATGCAACATGCTCGAATGATAAAATTATTGAACGGTCCCACAATTGAAACCATGGTATAACAAAGAGCTATGTGGTGGAAGGTGGTGAATTGCGGGCTCAAAAGTGGTGTGAATCCAAACCGCCTTTGTTGACCCCATAATCACGTGCTTATATAACAACAAATCCAAGGAAAACATGTGGTTTCCCCCTAGGCATTAAGATTCATCCCGATCCCGATGAAGGATCAGTTAATCAAAAAGGAGTGGTGGTTGAAACCTCGACTCACTCCATAAATAGAAGGCATGGATGGTCTGGCTGTGGATATAGATTTGTCAGCCCGAGGTACCAAGGTGGACAAGTTTTACTACAGGCCCATGCTAAGTTTAATTTGCATATGACATGAGGATACACACATAATCTGACAGAAGAAGGTGCATATGAAAGGATTTGGATGGAATGGCCAGATCACACCCCTAGTAGTTCTGGACTGATCTGAGTATAAATAGATAAGTTCAATATTTTTTTAGGGAGGTCGGATGGTTGAGAAGAGCTTCCTACTATGTAATTTTGATGCCAAGATTGTTCTTTGGTTATGTATCAAATTTGAGACTTTCGCATTAATAGAAGTCAACTTCTTTCATATCTTTGTTTAAACTGTGCTAAAACACTCGGGCATGGAGGATCCAGTCAAGGATTATGGTTCTATTGTAATGGAGGTTTGATTACAGTATTGTTGTGACAAATTTTAGTTAGTTTCTTTTTTATCTTATCTCCCCTTACGTTGAAAGACTCAGGCATGGAGGATCTAGTCGAGTTGTTGTAGTTTCATGGTGATGTAGGTTTGATTATTATGTTGTTGTGACATATTTTAGTGTCTAGAACTTGAGTTCAAGAGTACTCTTGAGCCTGAGTTTTTCTTCACCAAGATGCTTGAAGGTCGTATGCTCATAGCAGTATTGTTCACCTCTCTCACTAAGTCTTCCTTCTACTTACACTTAAAATCAAATCATTGACTGAATTTAATGAGGACCTCACTTCCCTATGCATTTCTTGTCCATTTTCTTTGATTAAAATCATTCTTGTACTGAGTTTTGTCTATTTAACCTCCACTCATAAAACCAATATCCACCAAACATTCTGATGGGTATAGGGCTTATCCTCTTACAGTTGTAGGGTGAATGTTAGTTCTAACATATGGTTGATGGTACAGGTCATGGTACATTGTTGATGATTGGTATAGTAGAGGTTCATGGTTTGGTACATGGTTGAGACACATACCCTATGCTGGTATGTTGGTGATCTTGGTACATGCTTGGTAGAAGCATGACATCTAGTTGAGAGGTGTCCTTAGTGTATGATCCATGTGAGAGGATCTGGTTGAGTATCGATGAAAATGATAGGTTAGGTAGGATGATCAGTGATAGGTTGATGTGATAGGATGGATATAGTGACAATTTACGAGTTGATGTGACAATGACTGTGATAGTGGTAGTGACAGTGGTAGAGAGAGTGGCAGTGATTTTTTGTCTACACTTTTATTTCAGGGTAGTTGGACGGGGAAAGGAAAGGGGTTTGTAGCCTCCTTCCGGTATGAGCCAAAGAATCATGGAGTTGGAGATTCCTTTAGGATGGAGCCTTAGAACTAGGTGGTTGTAGCCACCTTGCAGTTGGAGCCAAAGAAACCAGGGGGTTGTAGCCTCCTTTTGTTTGGAGCCAAAGTATTTAGAGAGTTGTATATTCCTTCTAGTTGGAACCTGAGAATAGGGGGTTGGAGCCTCCTTCTAGTTGGATTTGGAGAACTTGGAAGTTTGTGCTTTCTATGAATGAATTCTTGATATATATAAGAAATCATTCTGTGGTTTTCTCCAATTTGGGTTTCCACGTAAATATTGGTGTATTGTGTTATTGATGTGATTTTGATGTGATGTTGCTTATTGTTACATGCTTATGATATATATATATATATATATATATTGGATGCATTCATAGATGATACATTGATGATGTATTGTTGAAAATTGTTGTTAATGTGAAAAAATATATAGTGTGGTTAAAATTGGTATAAAGTCCTCATAATGATTCACCCCCCCTCTCAATATTCCAAAAAAATTCAGATCCTTTCATAGCTTAACCTTCTTTGTTGTCAGCTTCCTGGGTGGCACATTGATGCAGACCCCCGAAACCTCAGGCCGAAGTCCGCTATAGGATCGTTCTAAATTTTCCCCTTGAGTTTGATTGAGTCTTCGGTTCCTCCACAGGGAATCCTACACACACTCGACGGTGTATCCACAGGTCCTTTTGAGTATGCTCCACGTGATCAACCACAAAGTACTACCCAAGTCTCTTGATCTTAATAAGATCACGCCCTTCACTGAATCAAGACTTTGGGTTTCACATTTTCATGACCCCTGTTGTCAAGACTTCCTATCTCTACAACCTTTGAAACATGAAACGCCAAATTCTGTTGTGTTCAACAATGGTTGGCTTCCCAATGGGATTTTCACTTCACCAGGGTTTCGGACTTCACGACTTCAAAAATCTAGATGCAATGCTCCCAACTCTTCGACCTCCGAACCCCGAAACAGTCAACAAGGTTTGACTACACCTATTGACAAAGACATGCCACCTATCCACTCAAGTTCTTTCTATTTCTGACTTGGACTCTTGCCACCTGTCTCTCTTCCTGGATTTTAGGACTTGAACAAGCCTCCAACTGTTGTTCCTCTACCACTTTGAAATCCCAAATTCCAAAATGATCTAATGGCTCCACTATCATGATCAACGGTCCACGTTGAGTCTTACCTCCTAAAGGGTGGATTCATCCAGTGCTTAAACTCCTCACATCTTCACTGAATCCCACGGTCCTCGCAACTTCGCAAATTCTCCACAAAGAATTCCAACCGCTCGTTCCTTCCTTGACAACTTCTGTGAAATGAACCAGTACTCTTCCATTGGAACTCAACTTCTGCAAAGTGACTTCTCTTTGTCTCCCTTTTAACACCTCAAAGGAATTAACCCTTTTGAAATTTTCTCTGGCAACTTCAAGCCTTGAAAGAACTCCTGCACGCACTCCTTGCGGAAATCTATCAAATAATTCTAGGTATTTGATCTCTTTGACTCTGTGCACTCCCTGCAACAACAATCCTTAAATATTTATCCTTAGTTGATAAGTCCTAAGACATCCAATAACCTACGCACTCCTTGCACAAATTCTATTCTTCTGCTACACTTCTGCTAGAATGAGAACAACAGTATCCCTCATGAGATTTCTGAGATAAAACTCAGACCCTTTGTCAATGAACACCTTCTGGACGTTTCACTGCACTCCTTGCAGGAACTTCTCTCACTTAGGAAGAGAAACAATTGAAACTCATTCTCTCTCTCTCAAACTTCAAACATTCAACATGAAATCATACATACACACAGTATTAAAGCAAATGTATAACAGAGAGAATAAACAACCATGAGCATACCATTCACCATGTATAAATAGAAAACATCATAACACCATGAAATCTGATTCAGAACTTCATATATTCATCCAAAGCCCCCGTACATGGGGTTTTTGCTTTCAACTCTCTACTACATCTCTCTTCTTTTGTGCTATGCTAACGATACAACAATACAAGAGTGAGGGTGTCTATATCCATTTTCCCTCCTACTCTCTAAACTGTCTAATCTATTAATTCAAACCTACCTACTTTCATTAACTGGGCTAAAATGACTTTTACATTGACAGATGAGAGAAAATCGCTCAAGATCTGTTTACAACCTCCAATATATAAATGCAAAGTATGTCATCTTCCTAACTATTACGTTAATGTATTTTAAATTCAAAATTCAAAACGGTTCTTATGAAAACGTGTTCCTTTTCTTCCTTCGTGCGTCCAACTATTTCTTTGGCTTAGTTGTGTGCTTTTGGATTTGCACAATTCTCCTGCATCATACTCCTTTGCTTGAAAATTTTCATGACGTCCTGTTCATGAGCTCCTGCATGGTCTGTCCATGCTTATTAATTTTTTCTTGATCTTCCCAACTGGAATCTTCAACTAGATGTCCCTTCCATTTGACCAATTATTCAAAATACTCCTTCCTCCTGGTCCTTTTACTAATCCTCTTGTCAATTATACTTTCCATCTATGGATTTTCATCTACAGACATTTGTTTTGTCCATTGAACCTTTTTCTATTCATCATCTCATCCTACTTCTTTAGCTCTATAAGGGTACAAATCTGCCACATTGAATATCGGTGAAATCATGATCCTATTGGGTAATTAGATATCATATGCGTTTGCCCGAAATTTCTTCACAACCTTGCATGGTCCAATATTTGTCATCTTCAGTTTGTTATATGTCCCCCTTGGGAACCTCTCCTTCCTCAGATGTGCAAGAATCAGATCACCAACTTCAAATTGAAGTTCTCACCTATGTTGATCTGCTCTCCATTTGTATTCTTGATTTGAATTCTACAATCGCTCTTTGACTCGGCTGTGAAGCTCCTTCATCGCTTCTGCAAAATTCTCTGCACTAGCACTCCTAAATTCATTTTGTTTTGAATCTTTCAATTCAGAAACTCCCCTAGGTTGCATTCCATATACAATTTGGAATGGACTCTACCTTGTGCTTCTATTGAGTGAATCATTATAAGAAAATTCCGCCTGTGGCATAATATGATCCCACTGACTATGGTGTTCAGTCACTAAGCTCCTCAACAAATCCCCCAAGCTTTTGTTCACAACTTATGTCTATCCATTCGTCTGAGGATGATACGCTGAGCTAAATGACAAACTTGTCCCCAACTTCTTCCATAAAGTCCTCCAGAAATGTCCAATGAACTTGGTATCTCGATCAGAAATTATACTCCTTAGCAAGCTGTGAAGCTTGACAACTTCCTTGAAAAACAAGTTTGCAATATGAGTTGCGTCACTGGTTTTCTAGCATGGTATGAAATGTGCCATCTTGGAAAATCTGTCTACTACCACAAAGATTGAATCATAGCTTCTCTGTGTTCTTGGCATTCCCAATATAAAATCCATACTCACTGCATCCCATGGCCTCTTAGGTATGGGTAATGGCTAGTATAACCCTGTGTTCTGCCTTTTTCCTTTTGTGTGCTAACAAATTCTGCATCTATACACAAATTTCTTGACATATATCCTCATCCCTAGCCAAAAATATGATCCATTCAATTTTGAGAACGTCTTATCATGACCGAAGTGTCCGGTCAATCCTCCACTATGTTTTTCCTTCAACAAGTTCTCCCTCATGGAGAATTTTGGAATACATAACTGATTTCCCCTGAACAACAATCCATCCTAGATCATGTATTCAATCCATTGGCTTCTGTCCCTGAGAACTAGGTTCTCAGACACCTCATACTCTTCCTTAAAATCTGGATCATCTCTATACATTTCTTTGAGGTTATCAAAACCCATAGTTTTGACTCTGAATTCCTGCATAAGAAAACATTTCCTGCTCAAAGCATCAACAACTTTGTTAGAAGTCCCATAAATATGCTCAATTACAAAAGTAAAATTTTGCATGAATTCAACCCATTTAGCATGTTTTTGGTTCAACTTCTCCTGTTGAGTCACGAATTGTAAAGCGTGATTATCACTGTACAAAACAAACTCTTTAGGAACCAAATAGTGCCTCCATTTCTTCAGCGCTAGTATGACCACATAGAATTCCTTGTCATATGTGGAGTACTAAACCTTTGCTTCATTCATTTTTTCACTGAAGTATGTGATCGGTCTATCATCTTGGCTCAAAACGGCTCCTATTTCAAATCCACTCGTGTCACACTTGACCTAGAATGTCTTGCTGAAATCTGGCAAAACCAAAATTGGCTGCTCAATGATCTTCTTCTTCAGCAAGTTGAAACTCTTTTCTGCTTCCTCTGTCCAGTGAAAAGATTTATGTATTTTCTTCACCATATCCATCATTGGTGTGCTAATTCCACTGAAATTTCAGATGAATTTCATGTAGAAACTTGCCAAACCATGGAAGCTTCGAAGTTCAAACACACTTTTTCGGTGATGGCCAATTCTTAATTGCATTCACCAATTCCGGGTCCATCTTCAACTCATTTGCAGAGATAACAAAACCCAAATAAATGAGTTCAGTCCTCATAAATGATGATTTCTTCATGTTAATCAACAATTTCTCTTGCTGTAGTCTCTTCATCACTGTAGCTAAATGATTCAAGTGCTTTGCTTCTGTCTTGTTGAAAATCAATATATCATCAAGATATACAATGACGAATTTCCCTATGAAATCCCTCAGGAATTCATTCATCAACCTCATGAAAGTACTGGGTAAATTCATTAAACCAAATGGCATGACAAGCCATTCATACAACCCCTCATTCGTCTTGAATGTTGTCTTCCATTCATCACCTTCTCTCATGCGAATCTGATGATATCCACTTTTCAAATCAATCTTTGAAAAAAATCTTTCTCTACTCAAGAAATCCATCAAATCATCCATCCTCGGCAATGAAAATCTATATCTGATGGTGTTCTTATTGATTTCCCTTGAGTCTATACACATTCTCCAGCCTCCATCTTTCTTTGGGCTGAGCACTATTGGAACAATGCATGGACTCAAGCTCTCTCGAATCAATCCTTTGTCCATTAAGTCCTGGACCTGTCTCTTAACTTCTTCATTCTTCTGCGGCATCAATCTGTATGCTGCCTTATTTGGTAAGCTGGCTCCAGGTATAAGATCAATGTGATAGCTTATACTCCTGATCGGTGGTAACGAACAAGGTAGTTCGTCCACTACTATATCAACGAACTCTTCCAGCAACTTTTGGATTTCCTCTGGTAAATCATCCACTCTTGTACTGGTTAAAACAATTCTAGGCTTCCTGACCACAATAAATTGTGTGTCTTGCTTCTTCTTAACCTCATTAAGAAGTTCCTTCCCACTCATGAGAAGTACAATGTTTCTCACCTCTGGTTTTATTTCTTTGTCCTTAATCAACAACAACATGTGTGTTCTCCCATTTTTCTCCATGGTGTATGTGTTCTTTCTCCCATCATGAACCACATTCCTATCATATTTCCACGATCTAGCCAGCAATAGATGACAAACATCCATGGGAATGACATCACATAATATTTCATCCTTATATCCTCCTATTTTAAATTCAACTAAACATTGTTTAGTGACATTTACCTGATGTCCTTTTTGTAGCCATGAAACTCTGTATGGGCTTGGATGTACAATAGTCTCCAGCTCTAGCTTTTCTACCATCTCTGTAGAAATGAGATTGTCTATGCTACCACTATCCACGATGACTTTGCATACTCTATCTTTTGTTTTGCAAGCAGTCTGAAACAGACTGTTCCTTTGGGCTGGGTTCTCTGCCTCTTTTTCTGGTGTTAAGAGAACTTTCCTCATCATTAAGGATCTTCCTCCCTCAACATCTTCTGCCTCAACATTCTGTCCTTGAGATTCAACAATGCGAGTTTCACCACCATCTTTCTTTCTGTCTGGACACTCATAAGATTTATGTCCATTTTTCCCACAGACAAAGAATTTCACTTCACCTCCTTGGCCTCTTCCTCTTTCTCTAGCTCGAGGAAAAGTATTTCTATCAGCATACTACCCTCTCTGTGAGCTTCCTCCTCTCTCAGTTTGAGTTTGAGGTTGTTAAGAACCAAACATCAATATAGCAGAGAAAAACCTCAGGAAAAGTACTCAACACCTTGAAAAAGAGATAATTTCAAATAATAAGCCTCTTCGAGGGGGAAACCTCCTTTTACCCCACTTAAATGTTTAAGTACAAGATGATTCAAAATGAAAATGTCTCCTTGGTATATATAGGAGACTAGGAGGTATAATTACAA
>ML776849.1:4091687-4113310 GCA_009831015.1 Picea engelmannii | reverse complement strand
GATTTCCTTTGGATTTAAAGGGAAATCCCATCGATACAATCATTACAAGGCAAATCTGGATCCTACGCTAAATCGGATCTTCTTTCTAAATCAGCATAGGGTGTCCTATTCTCATGCAACCGAATGCTAATACAGGAGCTGGATGAATCATTGTTGTTACAGCTGGTGTAACGGTCTCTTCATATAGCTGCTAATGTTGTTTTTAGTACGCAATTTATGTCCTGTGTCGGCTTGACTGTTAGCTGTCAGGACTCGTGTTTCAGCATCGTGGCGGCCTCCTCTGTGTCTCAGCATCTTCTGAACTGAGTGCCAGCTCCGTGTTTCAGCATCTGCATGAACCGTGTAACTGCTTCGTGTTTCGGCATATGCATCCTCGGACTGTGTAGAAGCTCTCGTGTTTCAGCATCAGCTCAACAGCGGCTTCGGCAGTTCTGTGTTTCAGCAAAGGTCTGAAATACTATTCTGCAAATATGGACACTTCTGCACTTCTAATCAATGGTTAGGTTCAAAAGTAATGTAAAGTGTTATGAAAAACGGATTAAGCATAAAGCAATGAGAAAGGACGTTGTATACCTTGGAATGATCAGATGAAATGATAGTATAAGTCAAAATGCAGGTGATGAAGGGTAAAATAATAGCAAAAAGTATGGGCAAAAAGGGTACAATATGTGGTCCTAACACCCTCTACACACAGGGTTGCACGGGGGCGAAGCCCCTGAAAGAAAAATTGCCTTGTAAATGTATATTGTAATTTCATAGTAAATCTGGACCATTCATTATAAGGTCAAAAATATGGTGGTAGAAGTTATGTTAGGGTTTTTTTCCCTATAATGAAACCCTCTTTTATGAGGGAAATGTATTGCAGATATGTATCATTTCGAATATTGTATTATGAGAGAGGAGACTATGAGAGAAATAAGAGGAAGTTACAATGGGTTTGTTGTAGGTTGTATCCATTCATTTTGCTGGATAATAAAAAGGAAGGACTTGGCAATTTCTCTGGTGGACGTAGCCCACACTAGGTGAACCATGTATATATGTGTCTCTATTGTATTGTGTATCTTCTATGTTTTATTTCCACATTTGTTTTTATTTTATTTCTCTACGATATTGTTTTTCTAACAACTGGTATCAAAGCGAAAGGTAACTCACAACAAAATAGGGTTTCTGGTTCGAGTGGGATAAATGGTGGAAGATGGAAAGTTTAGGGTTGAGAAATTTAATGAACAAAACTACCAGTTATTGAAGATGAAGATGGAAGATTATTTATATCAGAAGGATCTATTCCTACCATTGGGTGGAATATAAAATAAGTCGACATCCATGAAGGATGAAGAATGGGAGGTTCTTGACATAAAGGCACTAGGAATGATATGGCTAATCCTGGCAACGCCATTGGATTTTAATATCTTGAAAGAAAAGACAACGAAGGAGCTATTGGATGCATCGGATAAACTGTATGAAAACTCTCGGTGTCCAATAAGGTATTTTTAATGAAACGATTATTTAATATGAAGATGTCAGAAGGTGGGTTTGTTGAAGATCATTTAAATGAATTTAATACAATTACTATTCAACTAAGTTCTATAAGTAACTTTGTCTCTGGTTCAAAAACTCTAAAATTTTATGATGTTGTTGGTGTTATCCTTAGCAATGAAATGTGATGGAAAAACATAGGTGAGACATAAGGTAATGCATTAAACATGGAGAACAAGCGAAGATAAAAGGATAGAGGAAACGGATCATGGAACCGCGTAAATTCTAGGAAGGGAAGTTCAAAATCTAGAATGCAAAATATAGATAGAGTGCTAGAATTGTGGGAAGAAAGGACATCTAAAGAAATATTACATATCTCCAAAGAAACAACGAGATGGACAATATGAAAAAAATCAGGAAGCAAATGTAACAGGTGATGTGTTACAAGATTCTTTGATTATGTTTGTAGATAATATTTTTGAGTCTTGGGTAGTATATTCAGAGGATTCATTTCATGCCACACCCCATAGGAAACATTTTCTAGATTATGTTCAAGGTGATTTTGGATAGATTCATTTGGGTGATGATGCACCATGAAAAATTGTTGGAATGGGAAAGTTAAAAATAAAACAAAGGAACGGAAACTAGTGGTTGTTGAAAGAGGTAAGACATGTTCCATATCTAAGGAAAAATATAATTTCAACAAGGAAGTTGGAAAGTGAAGGTTTTATATCCATATTTATAGATAAGGCATGCAAGGTCACCAAAGGATCACTGGTGACAGAAGGTAGGTACACTATATTTATGTACTGGTAATAATGGCTCTTTTATCTCTTTAGCTTCTAGAGGAGTGGATACAACACTGTGATATCATAGGATTGTACAAATGAGTGAGAAGGGGATGCAAATACTTCACAAAATAAATTATTTTCCATATCTTAAACAAATTGATTTGTATTTTTGTGAGCATTGTGTTTATGGAAAACATAAGAGAGTCATATTTCTCAGAGTTGGAAAGGTAAAGAAGAATGAGAAGTTAGATCTTGTGCATACAGATTTATGGGGACCAACTCATGTATCATCTCTTGGTGGCTCTCTTTATTACGTTACTTTTATTGATTATGAAACTAGAAAAACTAGGGTTTATTGCATTTGACAAAAATCTGATGTTTTTGATACTTTTAAGAAATGGAAATCTTTGGTTGAGAATGAGACATGAAAAAGGTTGAAGTGTCTAAGATAAGACAATGGAGGTGAATATTTTAGCAAGGATTTTGATGATTACTATTCAAATCATGGGATTCATAGAGAGAAAACAGTTCCAGGAACACCACAAGAAAATGGTGTGTTAGAAAGGATGAACATGACAATCATGGAGCATGCAAGGAGTATGATATTGCATGCATGGTTTCCCTTACAATTTTGGGAATATGTTGTAGATATTGGTGTTTACTTGATAAATAGAGGACCTTCAAGTTCTTTGTATGGTGGAATTCCAGAGGAGGCATGTACAATTAAAAAAGTAAACTATTATTTTTTGAAGACTTTAGGTTATGACGCATTTATCCATATTGAAAAAGAAATAGAACAAATATTGAGGCAAAATACAAGAAGTGTACCTTTATTGGATACAATGTTAATGATTTTGGTTATTTCTTATGGGATTAAGAAAATTAAAAAATCATTAGGAGTAGATATGGCATATTCAGTGAGAAGGTCAAGTACAAAGATCACTTGCACGGAAGAAAACAAGAAAAAGAAAAACTGGAAATCACTGAAAAATAAATTCCAAAGGTACCAGAAAATCAAAATTACAACAACAAGAAAACATGTACCTCGAACTCCCGCAAGTGTTTTTATAAGATCTAAGAGGTTAATTAGACCGCCTGAATGATACTCTCCTTCATTGTATTATTTAATGTTGACTGATTCTGGTGAACTAAAATGTTATGAAGAGGCAATGTAGGTAGACACTAAAAATAAGTGGGAGCAAGGCATGAAAGAGGAAATGGATTCCCTTGGTAAATAACCAGAATTGGGTTTTGGTTAAGCTTCTTGCAGGAAAAAGAGCATTGTATAATAAATGGGTTTACAAGTTGAAGGAAGAAGATGGAGGGAAAAAACAGTACAAGGCTAGACTTGTTGTAAAGGGGTTTGCACAAAACAAAGGTATAGATTTTGATGAAATATTTTCTCCCATTGTTAAAATTACTTCAATTATTTTAAGTCTTGTGTGGCAGTAGAATATTTACATCTTGAACAGTTAGATGTAAAAACAACTTTTCTCCATGGGGATTTGGAGGAAGATATTTATATGCAGCAACCACAACGATATGAGGTCAAAGGGAAGGAAAATTTGGTATGCAGGTTGAAGAAGATATTGTATGGCCTAAATCAAGCTACAAGGTAGTGTTATTTGAAGTTTTACAAGTTTATGACATAACACGATTATAGTAGATGTCATTATGATCACTGTGTTTATTTTAAAAAACTAGAAAATGGAAGCTATATTATCTTTCTATTGTATGTAGATGGAATGCTTGTTGTAGTGTCTAATATGCATGATATAAATGTTCTTAAGAAGAAATTAGATAATTCATTTGCGATGAAGGATTTGGGTGCTGTAAAGAAAATCCTTGGTATGAGAATAACAAGAGATCAGAAAAATCACAATTTGACATTGTCTCAGGGTGAGTACATAGAGAAAGTGTTGGAGAGGTTTAGAATGTAGAATGCAAAACCAGTTAGTACACCTTTGGCCATCCATTTAAAATTAACCAAAGAAATGTGTCCCAAGACACAAGAGGAGATAGAATACATGTCTAGGGTCCCTTATTCATTAGTATTTGGAAACTTGATGTCTGCGATGGTTTGCACAAGACCATATATTGCACATGCAGTGGGAGTTGTGAGTAGGTATATGAACAATCTATGTAAATAACATTGGGTGGCAGTAAAGTGGATTCTCAGGTATTTGAAAGGTACTACTACTCATGCATTATGTTTTGGAGGTTCAGACATTGTTCTACAGGGATATGTTGATTCAGATATGGCAAGTGACAAAGATAGTATGAGGAGCACCATAGGGTATGTTTTTACTATAGGTGGAAAAAAAGTAAGTTGGATTTTGAAACTGCAAAAGGTTGTTTCACTTTCAACAACATAAGTAGAGTATGTTGTTGCTACAGAGGCTAGTAAATAAGTTATTTAGTTACAAAGGTTTATGGAGGAATTGGGAAAGAAGCAGGAGAATAACAGGTTGTACTATGACAGTGAGAGTGCCATTCATCTTGAAAAGAAATCAACCTTTCATTTGAAGACTAAGCATATACATTTCAGGTATCATTTCATATGATCCATCTTGGAAGATGGACATTTGAAGTTGGAAGAGATACATACTATCCGGAATCCTGCAGACATGTTAACAAATGGATTAACCAGGGATAAATTGAGTTCTTTCTTAGTTTTAGTTGGTCTTCAAGAATTAAAGTGAATATGAGAACTTTTCTAGGTCCAAGGTGGAGTATAGTATAGTAGTTACAACAACAGTGGAGTTGTTGTGATCAATCTCCAAGTGGGAGATTGCTGGTTGTGGAGCCTGATTATCTTCTTGTTTCATAGGTATTTCTTTTTAGTCGTGTTTATGCCCCAATAAGACTATACAACCCAAAATACTATACACCCTTTCATGCAGGGGGGTTTTAGGGGGGGCTTTCCCCCATGTGGAGTCCAGGGGCAAGCGGGCTCCCGATGGGGGTTCGGAGGTGAAGCCCCCGAAGTAAACATTGCCTTGTAAATGTATATTGTAATTTCATTGTAAATATGGACCATTCATTTTAAGGTCTCATATATGACGGTAGAAGTTATGTTCGGGTTTTTTTTCCCTAGAAGGAAACCCTCTTTTATGAGGGAAATGTATTGTGGTTATGTATCATTTCGAATATTATATTTTGAGAGAGGAGACAGGGAGATAAAGAAGAGGAAGTTACAATGTGTGTGTTGTAGGTTGTATCCCTTCATTTTGCTGGATAATAAAAAGGAAGGACCTGGAAATTTCTCTGGTGGACATAGCCCACACTTGGTGAAACACGTATATATGTGTCTCTATTGTATTTTTTTATATTATATGTTTTATTTCCTCATTTGTTTTTATTTTATTGCTTCGCAATCATGTTTTTCTAACACTACTAACTTTGATAGACTTCTCTCTAGTATGACCAAATCTATGAGCTCTGTTAGTGAGAAAATATGTAGACTTAGTACAATGAATTCCATATGCATAACTTCTTCCTAGCCATACACTAATTAGAAAGGTGTTTGTCATGTCAACTTATTACTTGTATTCTGATACGCCCATAGCACTATTGGAATCCTCAAATCCTAGTCATCTCAAATCACATTACATACCTTAGTCAATGCATGCTATATAATCTTATTGAATGCTTATATTGTTCCATTTGCCCGAGGATGATACAATGTGCTCTTTTGATGATGAATATGAAACTCCTTTATCAAATATGCAATTTTCCTATTTAGAAAATGAGTTCTGTGATCACTCATAATAATTCATGGACATCCAAAACTTGTAACAACATTCTCAAACAGAAACCTCACAACAGTCTCCATGCTACAATCCTTAACATGTTCTTCTTTATCCCATCTGGTCAATTATTTCATCACAGTGATGATGTATCTTGATCCTAACCTATTCACTGGTGGATTGGTCGGTCCAACAAAATCCACTGCCCATTTATCAAATGATTTCATCATTACTTGTGGTACTATCGACATCTCATCTCTCTTGGAAGGCTTCCCAACTTTCTGGTAGACATCACAGGCCTGACAAAACTCCTTCACATCCTTATGAAGGGTTGGCCACCATAGTAGTGTGCACCAAATCTTATGAGTTGTCTATTTTCATGCATAATGTCCTTACACAACTCCTTCATGTGCCTATTATAATATCATGTAACTTTCATGTTCCAATACACAGCGTCGCAGAATACCATATGTGCCTAACTTGTCTAAATTCATGTTATTAGTTGATAGTCTTTTTCCTTCACTACAAATTTCTTATTCTGTGCAACTGTAAAATCAAATGGGGCTGCTCCTGTGATCAATAACTATACTATGTATGAAAAATAATCATCGACCATATGTACTGCAAATAGGTGTGCATCCGGTAGACTGTCATCCAAGTTCCCTGCATCTTCCCCTAATAGTATGTGTGACAAATGATCAGGTCCTAAATTTAACTTCACTGGTTTCAAAATCACTTAAAAGTCATATTCTTGAAATAGTAATATCCATCTGCATATCTTCCCCCCCAACACTATCTTATTGACTAGGCATCTCATCGCAAAATGGTTCGTGTACATCTTAAAGTGAGATCCAAAAAAATAACGTCTAAACTTATGTAATGCATACACCATTGTCAATCCTTCATGCTATGTAGTAGTATAGTTTTGTTCTATGGTTGACAACCTCTTTATTGCAAATGCAATGGGATGATATAACCCTCCTTCTCCTGGTTGAGTTATAATTGCACCTAATGCTATAGAAAATGCATCTACATGAACATGAAATTCTTTCTTCCAATCTGGAAATACCAAAATCAGCACAATAATTAACTTCTTATTCAAAGTATCCGAACTCTTATGACATTCCTCATTCCATTGAAACTTAGCCTCCTTCTTTAACACTTTTTCCAATGGAGATTTTATTTTTGCATATCCCCTAATAAACTTCATGTAGTACCATGTATGACCCAACATTGCTTGTAACTGTCACACTGATGTAGGTGGTAGAAAATCAACAATCACAACAATCTTCGTAGGATCAACCAATATCGATGTTTATATACTACATGGCCCAACAAAATGCCAGACAATGCAAAGAAAATTCACTTCTTAAAATTCAATGAGATCTGGTACTATCTACATCTATCCAACATTAAACGTAGAGTCTTAAGATGGTTCTTCAATAAGCTGAATATTGTCCAGTCATCCAAGTGTATTTCTAGGAACCTATGACTAAACTCTTTAAAATATGCTACAACCACTCTGGGGAATACTGCTGGTACATTCTTCAATATAAAAGGCATAAATGTGTACTAATAGATTCCCCATTCTGTCTCAAAGGTCATCTTATATATGTATTCCTACACCATCTTAATCTGATGATATCCTGAAAATCCTTCTGTGAATGAATAATCTTCCCGTCCTCCTACATTCTCTAACACTTCATTTATAAATAGGGTAGGAAACAATTCATGTAAAAAACCATCATTTATTTTTCTCAGATCTACATAGATTCTTATTCAACTTGTCTTCTTTTCTTGAACTACCATCAAGATACTCCATTTTGACTCTGCGACATGTTCTATAATTCTTTCTTCTAGCATCTTGTCTATCTCTTTTTTCACCTTCTTCTTATACATTGGGTTCAATATGCATGGTCTCTGCCTCGCCGGCTTGACATTTAGCTTCAAAGGGATCTTCATCTCTCCTATCTCCCCAACAACCCCCTTCATCTATGAAAAATGTAGTCAGAAATAAGTTCTGGTACTCACGTAGTAAATCAACAATATTTTCAAGATGCTCCATTTTGACTTTGTGACATGTTCTATAATTCCTGCTTCTAGCATCTTGTCTATATCTTCTTTCACCTTCTTCTTATACATTGGGTTCAATATTCATGGTCTTTGCCTCACCAGCTTGACATCTAGCTTCAAAGGGATCTTCATCTCTCCTAGCTCCCCAACAACCCCCTTCATCTATGAAAAATGTAGTCGGAAACAAGTTCTGGTACTCACGTAGTAAATCAACAATATTTTCTTTGTTCCAATAGTCTCCAATGTTTTGAAACTCAGTATTTTCCTCTGTACCAATATTCACTTTACGTGTTATCAATGTATTTGCATACACAAATTATTCAAGATCAGGACCCTCTAATGTGCACTCTCCTTTGGTTTCTAGTATTTGTACATTTCTTGGGCCTTCATCTTCCTTATCTTCCTCAACAACATTGTATCATTCCAAAATCTCATGAACTATCATAGAATATCTATGCATACTACATAAGCTTACTAGTTCTATCGAGTCTTCTGATGCAAAAATATTGTCCTTCATAATCTGTAAATATGTGTCTACCGGCGGGGCCTCATCTTAAAAAATAAAAGTTACCTTAACGTTGTACATCAACTCTTCCAAGTTCGTTGTTCCAATGCGCACTTCCAATTCTAAGTACCAGTTCTTTGGGATTGTGTCCAAAGTATGTAAAAAAAAATACATCCATTCTTTCTCAAGTACTTATCTCCATGTCATTATGAACTGTATAACATGCTCTATAGGATACCTCAATCCTTTATATTTATACACAGTATAAGCTATTCCAAACCTAACTTGTAATAGTCTTCTGCATTGCATCCAATCATCTATCTTCTCCTTATGTCCATCCAACCATATCATCAGGGTTGCTTTCAACATGACATCTAAAGTTATCAGTCTTTTCTGATCTGGTATCTGCAATTCAAATTCTTTCACAAAAGGATCCACATATGTTATTCCATCGTATTTCAGAAGATCACAAACCACACTTCCAATCCAACACAATGAATGGGTGATACAAGCACATCTCCTGGTGGATCCTTCATGTAATCTCTACTTCCAATGCTCTAGGGATTCTTCTGAATTTGGCACACAAGAGTAATAGTTCACTAACTAAGTGCACCAACAGTCGTAGGGTTGAAATTATCATCCATTCATGCAGTCATATTATGAATATTATCTAGTTATTTTCCCCTTGTTGGTTTCACATATCTTTGTCCTTTTGTTGGATCTAATGACACAGGCACTTTCAAATCTCCTACTTCAAAGACCATCCATCTTTTCTTCAAATCAATGATAGTATAGTTATCAAAATCCCAATCAAGTCTTAGTAATGAAGGGTATGGTTTACTACCATCTACTGTTTCAATTACTTCAAGGTATACTATATTGGGCACTCCATCAATGTTCACATTAACTCCTATCAGTCTTCCTATCAGCATTATCTTATGTTGGTTCGCTAAACTCAATTGAATAGGTGACCATATAAAGTTTGACTTGCCCATTGTTTCCCAGGTATACACTAGAATGACATTTACATAAGATCCTAGATCCAAAATGATACTATCCATGTCATAACCTCCTATTTGTGCGCTAAGTCAAAACTCCCTATTCATCCTTTTCTTATGATGTACCTAGTTAATTGCTCTTTGTGTGACAACTTCTTCCCTATCTTGCATACAATGATCAATCATCCTGTTCAACATGATTAATGTAGTTTCATCCTTCATTAATTCTAGGAAGCTCTTTAAGAATATTTTTAAAGTACTTACCTACTCAACTTGCCTTTCCATATTTGTGTGGTTGTAGACTCGATGCATGCCATACATAAGTGGCCTCTCATACAAAGGTGGCAGGGTCAAATTTGATTCTATCCATTATAATCCCAAAAATTATTTCATTTCTTTCTTGTATGTATCTCTTTCTTTCCTAGGGTTGAACAATGAAGAAGGTTCTGCTTCTTTCCTAACCCATTGGTGAATTCCTTGATCTATCGCATCTTCTTCTATGCATGTAACTATTGTTATCTTCGGTTGAACATCAAACCCTTGTGTTTCTATAATTTGTGAATTTTTGTTTCTTTTCTGCCACCACTTCACCATCAGTTATGGACAGTATTCCATCGCATGGTCCAAATATCTACAATATGTACATTTCATGCATGGATTTAGACAAACTCATGCCAAATGGCCAGGATGATTACAATTATAACATATACTTGATCCTCTTCTTCTTCTGAATCCTCCTCTTCCTCGACCTCTGAATCCTCCTCTACCTCCTTCATTTTAACCTATCGAGGTGTTATAATGTGGTACTCCTCCTTATATTCCTTCTTCACCTTGGATTCTATATGAATCCACAATGCACTCTCTCATTGGATCAAGTGTGAAAAAATACTTGTCATCATGTCCCATAGAATAACAAAAGTTACAAATTAAGTTTCTAGCAGTTCTATGATAATTATGTATCGACGGATAAGCAATCAGATGATGGCCCATCGTCTTAGATATTTCACACCAGATCCCTACTCCACCTTCTTATTCAACGCCCAATCCATTAGAGGCACAGGGTCACTTGCTAATCGTCCAGCTGCGCTATGATCCCAAGGAAGATTCAGTTAATGAAAATGGGCTGGTAGCTAAAACCTCATCTCATTCCATAAATAGAAGGCATGGAATATATGGCTGAGGAGACAGAGCTATCAGCCCAAGGTACCATGATGGACGGTTTCTTCTTGCAAACCCATACTAATCTGAGCTTGCATCTGACAAGAGGAAACACACATAGTCTGACAGAAGGATGCACATATGAAATATTTGAATGGGATGACCATATCAAACTCTTGGCAGTTGTGGACTCATCATATTATAAATAGATCTTTAGGATTTTGTTAGAGGGGGTTTTTTTCAGAGGCTGGAGAGACAAGAGAGTTTTATGAGTGGGGCTCTATATTTTTTAGTTGTAATCCTGAGGGGCATGGATTGTAAATATTATGTTATTGAAGAATCCTTTAAGTTATTTTTATCAGGCCATCTTCTTAGTTTACATGTTGTTATGTCTTTCTTGTTTGGATGTAGCATCTTTGATCTATGGATTCCTGAGGTGGTAGAGGATCTGATGTCATATTGTCCATGTTTCATCGTTTATCACTCAAATTCTTGTTGTTTTTCTTCTTGTTTGGATGTAGCATATTTGATCTATGGATTCGCGAGGTGGTAGAGGATTTGTTGTCATATTTCCCATGTTTCATCATTTATTAATTAGAATATTGTTGTTTTTATTCTTGTCTAGATGTAATATCTTTGATCTGTGGATTCCTGAGGCAGTAGAGGACCTGCTATCATCATGCCCATATTTCATGGTTCATCAGACACTTTTTGTTTTTCTTATTGTCTGGATGTAGCATCTCTCTAATCAATGGATTCCTAAAGCGGTAGAGGATCTATTGTCATCTTGCCCATATTTCATGGTTCATCACTCAGACATTCTCTGTCTTCTTTCTCCTCATCACCAAATAAATCCTTTTGTCTAATAGGCAGTTTAAATGCCTTCATTATTCACAAAACTTATGACTCCATAACCCAATGGTCCCAAAATGATCTGCAACAACCTATGTTATTGTTGGCATTATTGTTCATTGTTTTATTGGCATCATACAAGTGTATAAACATATTATTTTGAACAGGGCATTTGTTAGCATTGTGGAGGAGTTTGTTGGCATTATTGTTCATTGTTTTATTGGCAACATACAAATGTATAAACAAAGCATTTTGAATAGAGCATTTGTTATCATTGTGGAGTTTTTCAGCATTGTTATTTATGGCAGGTATAGTTGTCATTCTAGAGTTAACAGAGCATTTGTTAGCATTGTGGATTTTGTCGTCATTGTTATTTATGGCATATATAGTTGTCATTGCAGAGCATTTGTTAGCGCATTGTGATGGAAAAATAAGAAAAACTATAACTAAACAGTCTTCGTTATCACCACAAATGGCTCATACATATGTGTTGAAGAGAAAAACTATAACTAAACAGTCTTACCACAAATGGCGCATACATATGTGTTGAAGATTTGGAAAGGCACAATTTTTGGAATGGAATTTCATCACTGAGAGGGAATGGCACAGTTTTTGGTTTTATGAATTAATCAAAAGAATTAAGTAAATAACCCCGATGGTCATAATTCAACAACTATAAGCAAGGCTCTAAAGGAGTCATAGTTCTAACAGTTATAAATTAACGATGTGGATTATTCAAGCAATCTAATCGGAGGGCATCTGTGCATTCTTTTCTCTTGACCTATCATGATTGAACATGAAGTAATTGATCAGTTATAGTTAGTTACATAGGTTGAAACTAATTCCTGAAGGAGATTCAAATTGTTTTTGATTATATATCACTCTTTCTATGAAGCATATGTAAGAGAGGAGATACATTTGAGCGTGATATATAACTCTCAAATAGTAAGGAGGAAGTGTATGGTATCTCTATGATTGAAAATGAATAGAACAAAAGACACACAATTATGATGAAAGATGAGAAGATTGAGGAAGAGATGCAAAGATGACATTTGTGCAGAGTCGATTATGACATTGAAGCCAAATCAAACACATAAGAATTTCAGAGGTATGTAATGATTAGATAAGTGTCAAAGGTGTTGTCTCTAAAATTTTAGAGTTCGTTACATATAAATATGTCAATTAAATTCATATATTGAGTTACAGAAGTTATGACAGAGTCCACAAAAGGAGAATTGAATTATAGACTAGATTTTGATAGAGATAATTTTTCATAGATTGAGTTGCAGGCTTAAATTATTCAGAGGATAAACATAGATTTTATTAAATGTATTATGACAGTGATTGGTTCTTATGATTTCTTTGATTGAGATTGTGATTGCTTAAAGTACAGAGGTTGATGTCCTAAATTTCAAGGGTGGAAGGGAGGAGATAAGGAGACTAAGTCTCGTTGCAAGTTGAAGCTTGCATTCAGGAAGTAGGAGTTTTCCTTCAGTTGGTGATGAACAAATGGAGGTTGCAACCTCATCTGAGTAGTTTCTTAGATAAAATATAATGTAAAGAGAAGTTGGTGCTTGCCTTATATTTAAAATAAGAAGAGGTTTTTCCCTTTATGGGTTTCCTCATGAAATTACTGTGTCACTGTCTATTTGATATGTCTAATTGTTTATTCTTACATACTTGCTGAGATAATCTATTCATAAGTAAAGAGGCAGATTATGTTAAAAGAATTAAAATCAGTAAATTTTGTTACTAACTGATTCACCTCCCGCCCCGCTCTTAGTTAGTCTGACTGGTCCAACAATTGGTATCAAAGAAAGGTTACTTCAAGATTCATTTTAATCACTAGAAGTTTGATCCTTAATAATGGATAGGAAATCTGATTTTACTAAACATGGATTACCTCTATTTGATGGACATAATTATGCTTTTTGGAGTATCATGATGAAGTTGTTTTTGCATTCTCAAGGAGTAGATGTTTGGCAAGCTGTGTTGAATGAATATAAGGCTCTAGCAACAGTTCCAACAAATACTGCACAAAAGAAACTCTATGAAAGTAATTCCAAAGCGATGTATGCAATACTTGGAGGATTGGCAGGTTCAAAATTTGTTAAGGTAATGCATTGTGAGTCAACAAAAGAATTATGGGACAAACTGAAGAAGGTATATGAAGGAGATACTAAGGTAAATAATGCTAAATAAAAATCATATAGAAGTCAATTAGAAAGTTTAAATATGGAAGAATCTGAAGATATAGCTACCTATTTCTTACATATTGATGAAGTAGTCAATACTATGAGAGGTTTAGGAGAAACAATTGAAAATGTTATTATTGTGCAAAAAGTACTTAGATCTTTACCTGCAAGATTTGATCCAAAAATATATGCTTTAGAAGAAATAACTGATATTGCTACTTTACTAATGGATGAGTTGCAAGGAATACTCACAGCATATGAGATGATGACATCTAATGAGAATCCTTCCAATAAGGAAGAAACTTTCAAGGAAACAAAGAAGAACAAGAAAAAGGTTGAAATAGAAACCAATAATCATGAGGATTCAGAAGAAGACATGGAAGAAGCTAACTTTATCAAAAATCTAAAAAGAGGTACTAACAAGTACAAAGGTAAACTTCCACTCAAGTGCTTTAATTGTGGTAGAATAGGGCATTTTTCTTCTAAGTGTCCTTTCAATAAACATTCTAATGGAGAAGACGAAAGTAACAACAAAACCAAAGAATATAAGAAAATGTATAAGAAGCCATTTCAAATAAATTCTTATAAAAAGAAAAGTCTATTCATCAAAAATAATAGTGAGTCCTCATATATAGATGAAAGTGATGAAGGTTCAGATATAAGACTTTTTTATGGTTATAGAAAATTAGAATGATGAACTTATTGAAGAAGAAGACGGTGAAGTTGACCTAGAAGCTGAACTTGTAAGTGCTTTGTCTGAATTAAAGAAAGTAAGAAGAGAATGCAAACAATTTAAAAGAGAGATTGAGAGTTTAGATCAAGAATTACAGAAGTCAAACAATTTGATTGAAAGCACTAAGAACATGTTAGTTGACTTAAAACTCAAAATAGAAGAGGCTAGAGTGACCTAAGAAGCTCTAAATAATATAATTGTAGAAAAGGATAAGGAAAATGAAGTTTTAAAACTTCAAGTAGTTTTATTAAGAAAGAAAGTACAAGAAAATAACATAAATCATAGTTCTCAAGTGTTGGATCAAATTATCTGTAGTCAGAGATCAACTTATGATAAGACTGGAATTGGGTATAAATCTGAAGTTACTAATGCAATCTCTAGCTCAAGTTTTGAAAAAGCAGGTACAAATCATACAAATGAAAAAAACTTCTACAAGCAGAAGGGATTAGAAAAGAAAGAAGATAATCAAGCTTCAACAGTGCATAGAAAAAGTTATGGAAGACATCAAAACAGGTTTGAAGGTTACTGTTTCTTTTGTTATATGTATGGACACAAAACAACTTTCTATAATGCCTTTTCAAGAAACATAAGTGCACATAACAATCATGGCATATCTAGATTTGAATATGGAAGAAGACATGATAAATCTATTCAGAATGATGTGAACAACTTACATAACAGATTTGATGCTTTGAAATTTGAAGTTGAATGTTATAGGTGTAATAACTTTGGACATATTTCAAGAAACTATCCAATGAATTTTCACAAATCTGTTATAAACCAATACACAAATCAGAAAACTAGTTATTGGAAAAGGAAGAATGATCATTTAGAAATTGAAGAGTGTAAACTTTCTTTACAAGTTGATCATAAATTTAAATGGTTTGTGGACAATGGATTCTCAAAACATATGACAGGTAGAAAAAAAATCTTTGTTTCTTTAGATGAAAGAAAAGAAGGTACAAGCACATTTGGTAATGAACAATCAGCTCGCATAGTTGGAAGAGGCACTGTTTGTTTGAACAATAAAAAAATAATGGTTGAAAATGTTTTATTGGTTGAAAATATGGAACATAAATTGTTGAGTGTAATTCAAACATGTGATAAAGAAAATTTTATGATATTTGATTCTAAACAGTGTCAAATCAGGGATGTTAAAACAAATCAGTTAGTTGGAACAGCTACAAGAACATCAAATAACATTTACATTTTAGATGAGAAGGATGAAAATTGTTATCTTGTACATCAAGATGAGAGATGGTTATGGCATAAAAGACTTGGACATATTAACTTTGACAATCTTATTCAGTTAAATAAAAAGGAGGCAATAAGGAACTTACCTGTCATAAATAATATTTCCAACTCTATTTGTAAACAATGTTAACATGGTAAATAGACTAGAGTCAAGTTTAAAACAAATGAATATTCTACAACAAAACCTTTGGAAATAATACATGTTGATGTGCGTGGACCTATGAGGACAACATGTTTAAATGGTGAAAGATACTTTCTGTTATTTGTGGATGATTTTACTCGGATGACTTGGTTGTTTTTGTTGAAAAAGAAGTCTGAAACATTTAGTTTCTTTCAAGTTTTCAAAGAATTGACTAAAAATGAAATTGATATGAAGATTAAGTTTTTAAGGTCAAACAATGGAGGAGAGTTTGTGTCAAATAAATTTAACAATTACTGTGATGAAAATGGCATTAAAAGACATTTCTCTGTTACAGAAACACCTCAGCAAAATGGTGTTGTTGAAAGGAAAAACATAACTATTATGGAGATGGCAAGAACAATGTTAAATGAGTTCAGATTGAATGATATGATATGATATGTTAACTGAGTCCAGAAGTTGTTCATACTGTTGTACACATCTTGAATAGAAGTTTTCTAAGAAATAATACTGATAAAACACCCTATCAATTATGGAAAGGAAGACCAACAAACATAAAACATTTTAGAATTTTTGGGAGTAAGTGTTACATTAAAAGAGTTGATAAAGATCTGGGAAAATTAGATTCTAGAATTGATGAAGGCATATTCGTTGGATATTCATGTTCAAGAAAATTTTATAAATGCTATAATTTCATATTAAGAAAGATTGTTAAATCTATAGATGTAAAGTTTGATGAGTCCTCATTTTTGAAGTCCAAATCTAAACAAAAGGATCAACAAATACATGAAATATATGACAAACATAAGATGGATAAATAAGTGAGTGAAACAAAAGAAAATGAGGCTGATGATAATGAAAAATTAACTCCTACATCAATACAGGGCATAACTCCATTTAAGACTCCAAGAAAAATAATACAGAAGAATCATCCTAAAGAAGAAATCATTGGTATTGGAACAAGAAGTAAAAGGATGGAATCCACTTCAACTCATGAACATGTATCACTAATTTCTTTTATTGAACCCAAAAATATTGAAGAAGAAATTCAAGATGAATATTGGATGAAAGAAATGAAAGAAGAGATTAGTCAAATAGAAAAGAATAAAACATGGGAATTGGTTCCTAGACCATTGAACAAGAATGTTATTAGGGCTAAATGGGTTTTCAGAAATAAGATGGATGAAGTAGGACAAGTAACAAGAAATAAAGTTAGATTGGTTTGTAAAGGGTATGCACAAGTAGAAGGAATTGATTATGGAGAAACTTTTTCTCCCGTTGCAAGAATGGAATCTATAAGGTTGTTTTTAGCCTATACTAGTTCTAAGAACATTAACGTTTATCAAATGGATGTAAAATCTGCATTTTTGAATGGTGATCTAAAAGAAGAGGTATACATGGAACAACCAGATGGTTTTTAGGTACAAGAAGAAGAACAATATGTCTACATGTTAAAAAAGGATTTATATGGACTAAAACAAGCACCAAGGGCTTGGTATTCCAGGCTTGATAACTACTTAAGGCAGCAAGGATATAGGAAAGGTAACACTGACATTAATCTATATATCAAAGAAGAGAATGCTAGCTTGGTCATTTTAGAGATTTATGTAGATGACATTATTTTTGGAAGTGATGATGATAACCTTAGCAAACAGTTGGTTGAATGTATGGAAAATGAATTTGAGATGTCTATGCTTGGTGAAATGAAGTTTTTCTTAGGTTTGCAAATTAATCATTCTGATAAGGGTATTTTCATTTCTCAAACAAAGTATATTCATGAAATGCTTAAGAAGTTTCAGATGCATGTTAGTAACCAGTTGGCACTCCTATGGTTACTGGCTATAAATTAAGTAAATTTGATGATTCTGAAGAAGTTGAGAAAAAATGTACAGATCTATCATTGGTAGTCTTCTATATGCTACAGCTACAAGGCCTGATATTATGCATGCAGTTTATAAGGTTGGCAAGTTTCAGGCATCTCCTAAAGCTTCTCATCTACTTGCAGTCAAAAGAATTTTCAGATATCTTAAGGGGACAACAGAGTTTGGTTTGTGGTATCCAATAGGTAATCATATTGACTTACATGCTTTCACTGATGCTGATTGGGTAGGGTGTGTTGATGACAGGAAGAGTACCAGTTGAGCAACATTTTTTCTTGGTGGATTTCTTGTGAGTTGGTCAAGCAAGAAGCAATTAGCAATGTCTTTGTCTACTGTTGAAGCAAAATATATAGCAGCTGCAAATTGTGGTACACATGTTATATGGATGAAAAAAATGCTAGAAGATATACACATTCATTATAATACTCATATTCCTATTTATTGTGATAATACTAGTGCCATCAGTATTTCCAAAAATCTTGTTATGCAATAAAAGACAAAACACATTCCTATTAAATTTCATTTTCTCAGAGATCAAGTTACGATCAAAATTATCAATCTGGAATACATTGGAACAAAGGATCAAATTGCAAATATATTTACTAAACCTTTACCCAAAATGAAATTTGAAAGTATTTGAAATCAGTTCGGAGTCTATTCTCTGAGGAGTTACATGTCAACAAAGAATAATTAAACTTCACCAGCATAAAGAAAGTTGAAAGAAATTTTGGTTTAAATGATAAATTCATTAAGGGACAAAAACATCTTTGCAAAGACATGTTGCCTATAATCTTCATTCTTATTAGTTCATTGCAGCCAAAATTGACAGGGCTTTAAAATATTTGATACATTCCTCAAAAGTTTTCAGGTTTATTGATTCACATGGGTTCATGACTCATTGATGATGACAGTGGTATTATTTTATCTCAAATAGGGGGAGTTTAATGGCTCCTTTGCCATAGATGTCAAAAGGGGGAGAACAGAGAAAAGAAAAAGGTAAGTTTTCCATCAATGCCAAAGGGGGAGTTTGTTGGCATTATTGTTCATTGTTTTATTGGCAACATACAAGTGTATAAAAAAAACATTTGTTAGCATTGTGGAGGAGTTTGTTGGCATTATTGTTCATTGTTTTATTGGAAACATACAAATGTATAAACAAAGCATTTTGAAAAGAGAATTTGTTAGCATTGTGGAGTTTGTCGACATTGTTATTTATGGCATGTATAGTTGTCATTGCAGAGTAAACAGAGCATTTGTTAGCATTGTGGAGTTTGTCAACATTGTTATTTATGGCAGGTATAGTTGTCATTGTAGAGCATTTGTTAACACATTGTTATTGTCATTGATGGAAAACTAAGAAAAACTATAACTAAACAATCTTAGTTATCACCACAAATGGCGCATACATATGTGTTGAAGAGAAAAACTATAACTAAACAATCTTACCACAAATGGTGCATACATATGTGTTGAAGATTTGGAAATGCACAGAGGGAATGGCACAGTTTTTAGAATGGAATTCCATCACTGAGAGGGAATGGCACAATTTTGGGTCTTATGAATTAATCAAAAAGCTTAAGTAAATAACCCTAACGGTCATAATTCAAAAACTATAAGAAAGGCTCTAAAGGCTCAAGTCATAGTTCTAACGGTTATAAATCAACGGTGTGGATTATTCAAGGAATCTAATTGGAGGGAAGTTTTGCATTCTTTTCTCTTGACCTATCATGATCGAACTTGAAGTAATTTATCAATTACAGTCAATTACAAAGGTTGAAACTAATTCTTGAAAGGAGATTCAAACTATTTTTGATTATATAGCACTCTTGCTATGAAGCATATGTAAGAAAAGAGAGACATTGGAGTGTGAGATGTAACTCTCAAATAGTAAGGAGGAAATGTATGGTATCTCTATGATTGAAAATGAATAGAACAAAAGATACAAAGTTACGATGAAAGATGAGAAGATTGAGGCATAGATGCAAAGATGACATTTGTGCAGAGTCGATTATGACATTGAAGGAAAATCAAACACAGAGGAAGTTCAGAGGTATGTAATGATTAGATAAGTGTCAAAGGTGTTGTCTCTAAAGTTTCATATTTCATTATGTATAAATATGTCAATGAAATTCATAGATTGAGTTACAAAATTTAGGACAGATTCTACAAATCAGAATTGAATTATAGACTAGATTTTGACAGAGATAATTTTTCAGAGATTGAGTTACAGGCTTAAATTATTCAAAGAATAAACAGATATTGTATTAAATGTATTATGATAGTGATTGGTTCTTATGATTACTTTGATTGAGATTGTGATTGATTAAAGTACAGAGGTTGGTGTCCTAAATTTCAAGGGTGGAAGGGAGGAGCTAGGGAGACTGAGTCTCATTGCAAGTTGAAGCTTGCATTCATACAGTAGGAGCTATCCTTCAGTTGGTGCTGAAAAAAGGGAGGTTGTAGCCTCATCTAAGTAGTTTCTCAGATAAAATATAATGTAAAGAGAAGTTGGTGCTTGCCTTACATTTAAAAGAAGAAGAGGTTTTTCCCTTTATGGGTTTCCTCATGTAATTACTGTGTCATTATCTATTTCATATGTCTAATTGTTTATTCTTACATACTTGTTGAGATAAGATATTCATAATTAAAGAGGCAGATTGTGTTAAAATAATTAAAATCAGTAAATTTTGTTACTAACTGATTCAACCCCCCCCCTCTCAGTTAGTCTAACTTGTCCAACATTTATCTTCTCCTTTCTTTGCAGTCTTGTTGATCCACCTACCCAAACCATTTTAATCCATTTTACTTTTTGATGGGTACTAAGATTATCCTCTTATAGTCTGAGGGTCACTATCAATGCTAACACAATGGAATGATACTTCATAAACCAAAGTAATCACACTCTATAAATGTGGTTTCCAACCGCATGATCTTTGCATCATCATCCTGGACATTCTTCATTGTCCAAATTGCTTCAAAACAAAAAAATTTATGTTTTGGGTCCTCTGTCCTCGATCCATGGAAGAAATACATTCTTAAAGTGGGATCTACTCCTACCATAGTGTTATGCATGGTATTCCTCCTCGGTGATACTACTTGAATTTGGGTTATGGTACTACTTCCACTATCTTTACTTCCTTTACTAGCTATAATTGAAAAAACTTTCATATCTTACCTTAGTACTTGGAGATGCACACAAGGTCATGTGTTCGATGTAGAGTTTGACCTGTGGGATGTAACAGATCTTCTTCTACCATACTAAGATAATGGTTTTTCCCTTATGTGTGCAGAATTCCTTCGATATGGAGTATTACACCAATGTCTCTTTCCTCAAACTCACCGTGCTTCTCTTATCTATCAACCATTATCCTCTTACTACTATACCGAAATATTTTACCACTGTGCAATACTCCAATATCATCATCTGTAGCGCACTCTTCTTCTTTGGGAATCCTCAACCCATCCATTCAACATTTTGTCTTTCCTTTATCCATATCATACACTTAGAACATCCCTTAGTCATCCCTTAGTCCCCCTATGTGCATGAAGGTTATTAGCTACTAGATAAATCATATTCCATATTCATAATCCCCTTACCAAAAAGAAACATATTGATCCAAGTAGACAACGAATTCAAGTATATTCTGTGCGGTCCTTTAAAAAAATCTCTTTCAACAACACTGAAAATTTCATGAAAAGTTCTTGAAAATTAAAAGCCACTGTTCCTAATGATTGTAACCATTGGATTCCTAGTACAACATCTGCACCACCCATGGGTATAGAAATCATTGGACTATTCATTACATATTCCCCCATAGTA
>ML776849.1:4018559-4049400 GCA_009831015.1 Picea engelmannii | reverse complement strand
CAAGTACAAGATGATTCAAAATGAAAATATCTCCTTGGTATATATAGGAGACTAGGAGGTATAATTACAACTAATGGCCTAAAGCCGACATAAATAAAATAACATTACTAATATAATATGCCCCAATTAAGGGGTAATGAGCTAATATTAGGGGTTAACATCCTGAGATTGAAATGTCATTCCTAGAAGACATAACACATGAAGAACCTCATCCTAAGGTAAGAATCCCTCTTGGAAAAATAGAGAATTTGGGAGGAACAAAGGAACTGCCACCTGCTGACCAGGATGAATAAAACCTTGAGACCCCTCACAAACATAAATTAGGAAAAATCCATAGGAGAATCAGAAAGCTAAAAAAGGAAAACAAGCTATTGAAGAAAAGGGCTAAAAAGGTTAAAGTATTAAGGCAGAAAGTTGGCAAACTCAGGGAAATTATTAAAGAATTAAGAAAACAACTAGAGAAAGATGATAAGGCTTACAAAATAAAGAAAAACAAAAGGCCCAGAGTGCAAGGAAGAAACCCTCTTCCTAAAAGAGAAGTCACTACAAACTCTATGGAGACATAGACAGACCCTGAAGAAATAATGACAACAGAAGAAACACTTCCTACATAAACAATTGATGTTGAGGTACAAACGGATACCCTAGTGTCAGAGGATCTAGCTCAATCCCTTGAGAAGGATGCCACCATTAGGATATTGGAGGAAGAATTGGTGTAGTCCCAACAAAGCTTGATTCAAAATAGAAGTAAATTGATGACTATGGCAGAACATCAAGCATCTCAATCTCAGGAATAGAGTGTTATTGTTGATAGACTGGAATCAGAGATTATACATGTCGAGTAAGAATTAACTCATTCTAGAGATGAGATGGATTCTATGGAAGAATATCAAGAATCTCAGTCTCAAGAATAGAATGCCATCATTGATAGGAAAAAAACAGATCTTACACAAGCCCAACAAGCATTGGCTCAACCCAAAGAGGAGATGGTCACTATGGATGAACATCAAAAGGTTGTTAAATAGCTGAAGGACATATCAGTAATATAAAGTGAGACTTATGATGAGCTCACCAGAACCCAAGGGAAGGTGAAGAAGGTACAAAACCAATTGGAAAAATCTTTGGAGCAAATCAAAGACATTTGTGATGTCTACACTGATGAAATCAACTGTAGAGATCCTACCACCAATTATACTTTATTCTTACTGGAATGTTACTTGTTGTTGAGGGTGAAATCCATTAGAGCAGGTAAACCAATTACATTTACCACTTTCCCTAAATTTTTTTCATGTTTTAGAGAGCAGGAAGAGAAGGTACAATACTTTCTGTGTGAATTATACTTCCATAACTTCATCTTGGAAAATGATAGAGAAGATAACCTTGGTCCCTTTATTGGGGACATACAATTTCAGGCAATCATGTCCTTCACTAAGAAGCAATTCAGATGGGGCAAAGCTCACAATAATTTTATAAAGAGGGAAACTGGGTTAGATCTCAGGATCATAGGGGAGCCCCCAAAGTCCTTTCCTTCCATTATACGACATAGAACCTTCATGAAAAGGGAGGGGGTCATGGACTCTTTATCTCCCATCCATCAACAGGTCATACGTTCAGGCATCATATATTTTAGAGAACTCAAAGAGGAATCTCTTTCTTATTCTAAGGTGAGATGGGATGCATCCTTCAATGAAGTCAAAAGTAGGGAACCCTTTGGGTTCATGAATTTATTTGTAGGTACCTACAGAGTGGAAAGGTATTCTAGAATGATCCAGGAGAAAGGAACTGCTTGGATTGGGTGAAAACATAATCCCCCTATCCTTTGGTTTCTTCCATAAAGTTACCAGAAGGATTATCAAATTAATAAGAAGAGGGAGGATGCTGCTTTTGTAGAGCTCAAAAGAAGTAATGGGTTTAGGAGACCTGGTGAACCAACTTTTCCTCCTTACAAAATCACTTATTTACATGTAAGATCTCATCTTGCATGAGGGCATGCAAAAAGGTAAGCTAGGGGGTATGTTGGGTTATGAAAAAGGTACAAATATCCTCCTTATTCCCACAGTTCATGATATAATATTGATTGACTTTTATGTTAATTAGGGATAAATAGGATAGAAAATGATTAATATGTCTTCTAGCGATATTATTGAAGTTATATTAAATAGATTCTAAAATATGATTGGAATTGTTTGATTATGTTACAGGAATGGATAAATATTGTTAAAACCGAGATAGAAAAGGAGATCTTGAAGATACGTAAGCTATTGGAGGTTGAGTACTTTTGGCGCAAAGCAATTTTGAAGATGATTTGATTTTCTATATTGTAACTCTATAATAGTAAAGCAATCCTGAGGATCTCTCGATCCTCAGGATGGCTTAATTTACCTTGATTATTTTGATATATAGAGGGTAATAGATCCTGAAAGGGATATAGAGAAGAATTGTGTCCAAGTATTCATAACTTAGAATTGCTCTACGCAAGCAATTTTTGTAAATGTTGTACCAGCTATGGAATCAATAAAATATTTAAACGTTTTCACCATTTCTACATACTAAGTTTCTAGTAGCAGTGCTTATGAGGACCAAGGGCCCAGTCTGAAGGAGTTACTATCTCAATCTGTAATCGTACCAGTTTTGATTTCTGTTTTATTATTTAAATTTCCTTTACAATAGTTAAAGATAGATGCACAAGTGTGTTAATTCTTTATTGTTGATTTCTTACAAGAGATAGATGTTTTGGTTTGAATGTTAATGATTGTTGTTCCAACTTCCATTACTGTAGTTTACTACTTAATCGTTCCTCACATTTTCATACGCGTTGTTCTTTTTACTTAGATTCGCATTTGTTGTTCCTTTCAATTAAGTTACATTTACTATTCCTTTCAATTAAGTTACAATTGTTGTTCCTTTAAGTTAAGTTACAACTATTGTCCCTTTCGATTATATTATAATTGATGTTTCTTTCTACAATTAGAGTAATTCGCTATTTCCTTTCCAAAAATTTGATTCATAGTTGATAGTTACTTCTGCAAGTATTTACTTAGATTCAATTATTGCTTTTTAGTTAAATGAATTAAATAGATTAGTTAGTTCATTTTCATTCGTAGCATGTTAGTAATCGGATTTCAATTCCGTTAAGTAAGATCTTAGTCTCAGAATCTTTAATGAACATTTGAGGAACTTGATTTTGGATAAAATCAGGTTTTCTTTAACAACGTGATTTTAGCCTCTACGAGCTATCTAAATATACTTTGTTGATATTTTGAGATAAAAGATGAATTCTCGAGTTGATAAATCAATGTTAAACTAAGGTTGTTTTTAGAAATCTCTTTTCCATAGAGAAAAATAGAAACCATAGGCTCAACGACGATCAATGGTTACAAAGGTATGTTTTCACAAATCTGCATGAAATTTTGTTTGGTGAATTTATGATTATTTTGACTAAATGGTTAGCAAGGCTAGAGGAGAACACTGGGAGAAACAGAGATGAAGACCCAAGAAATTGGAATCCTGAACTAATCAGAAAAATAAATATAGTAGGTAATAAGGTTTCTTGTGCAGTAGATTTTTGGTTGAGTAGTATACTAGGGGGTTATATTATGAAGTTTGTAGTAGATTGTACCTAGTCTTATAGTGTTGCAGAGATGGAATTATTCAAGGGTCCACACAAAAGATATTTGAATGCATTATATACTTGGATAAATATGATACTATGCAAGAAGAATGTCATGAAGATGGAGTCTGATAGCTAAACACCTTCGTGCACATAGGGGAACTAGGGGATGACTCGAGGAAAATTTGAGAGTGGGAAGGATGAGTAAAGAGAATACAAGTTGAGGATGTTGAGAGAGTATATAGACTCATATAGAGATATTGGAGTATTGTGCTATGGGAAAAGGTTTAGATATAGTAAGAAGGAGACTGTAGCTGGAAAAGGAGAAAAACACAAAGAATTCAAGGAAAGTGACCCCCACACAGAACTTCATATAACACCATATGGAGAATGGAAAAGAAAAGAAAGATGTCCTCAGTATTGATCAGTGAAAGGAATTCCATATTATATTGGAATCTGCATTGAACCCATGATCCTGTTTGCGTCATTAAGGATTGAAGTAGGAACTAAGACTTGTTTAAGAGAAATTGTAATAAGTGGAGGAAGTTAAAGTAATAGTCAAAATAATGGGAGAAACACAACAAAACAGAGTCATTCAACATCACCAAGGGTAAGAACAAAACATAATATAGTGGTAGGGATAGATCAAATGTTGAGAATTCCCAATTTTCAAGGAACAGGGTCGGAAGACCCTGAGAAACACTTATTTGTTTGTGAAAAAATATAGACTACGAAGAATGTCCAGGACAGGGTGATGAAAATCACGTAGTTGGCCATGGAGTTTAGGGGTCGTGCACTACTGTGGTATATGAATTTTCACAAAAGGAGGTATTCCACAGTATAAAACTCCAAGAGGATTTAATCAAGGTGGATGGGTAGGTTTAGAGAGAGGTAAAGGACATGGAGGATTTGGTCGTGGAGGCAGAGGATTGATAATCTATTACAACTTCAATCAACTAGGATACTTAGTAAGATATTTCCCAAATCCTTGCATGACATGCACATATTGCAGAGAATTAGATCATGTGACAGAAAACTGTCCTCAATTGATAGAAAAGTGGAAAGCAAGATGGAATCAAAACCAACATCAGACCCAACATTAGAATCAAAACTAGAACTAGAACTTGCAAATGATAGCTTCCAAAGAAAAAGACTATAAACCAAGAGTACCAGTTGTTACCCACGATGGGAGGAGAACTAGACTAGATGAAACAGAGAAAGGGAAGCGACTGGAACAATGGATAACGAAATAAATGTATCCCATGCCAACATTCAATCCATAAAAAGATAAGGAAACTAATCAACAATCAAGGAAGGAGATACTAGGACCAAATTGGATAGCTTCAATGTCAAAAACACCACTAGTGTACGATATGTCATCGGTTTATGATTGCACTATTCCAGACATGTGAATTGAGAAGGTAAACACTTTGAAAGAATTTCTAAAAATATGCTTAGAATCGATGCATGATGAGACAACATTGAATACATCACACATGATGATTTATTAGTGTATACAAGACAGAGAAGTACCTACGACGTAGAAATCAATAAACCAAGTCTTGTGCAAGAAGAGGACAAACATAGAGTTCAGATTAAGTGCGCAGATATGAGAATATGACATGGATAATGCCATATTGTACTTGGGATTAGATGCCAATGTTATTCCAAGATAGATGATGGGGAAACCGAAGATAGTTTGGTTGACTGTCCAATTGAGGTTGGCTAACCAACATAATATAATACTGATTGGAAGACTAGTAGGAGTACTTGTGAACATACATGGAGTGAATAATGTAGCTAAGCTTGAAGTCATCGAGTTTGTGGATAACAATCATATGTACACATATTGTTTTGGACTGGATTGGGCCTTTGACAATAAGGCAATCATCAATTTGAAGGAAAGAGAAATTATTTTTGAAGGATGAGGGTTAAAGGTCATTTCTCCATTATATCCTATGGAGGAAAGAAGTCATGTGGATCCCACAAGGAGGAAAATTGATAACTTATATAACATGACAGTGTGCATAGGTGAATACGTCAACCCCACTACAGATGATGTGTTGAGTTGGAGAAGAATAATATCTTGCACATAAGACTCAGAGGAAGGACTTGAACAATGGAAGAACCAATTGCATGAAGTAACGACCAGAAGGTGTGCATGAATTAATCTCTCATTACGCTAGATTGGTACAAAGGTATGAGATGTACCAAATTTTGAAGGATTAACTAAAGTGAGTTCTTCTGTCAATGAATTTGATTTGTAGATACCTGAACATCAAAGGATATTGGCATTAGATTTTTCACTAAGAGTGACCCTAGCGAGATGGTGGGAAACCCACTAGGAAGGGATAGAGGATTGGAAACATTGCAAAAGGATTATGCAAATTAGGTTTGGAACAGAGAATATTATGCCCAAGTATACAGGCATGAGCGATCCGAAATACCATGTGGCACAATTTATTACAACTTGGAGGAAAGTATCGAAGCATGAATGGATGCACAAGTTCATACATACACTGGAGATAGTTCCCAGGAACTGGTACTTAGAGATAGAAGTGTGCAGAGGAACAAAAAATTGGGAGGAGCCCATCGAAAAATTTAAGGTAACATTTAACTTTGAAGCTGAGTCACCTTTAGTTGATGTAGTCTTACAAGTCATTAGAGGTAAAAATTTTATGGAAGAAGAGAAAATAGGAATAGTACCTACATGTAATGTGCACAAAGATTCTGCGAAAAATAATGAATTGTTGGAATGTTATAAAATTAATAAGAATGACAAAGAAGAAGAAGACCCAAGAAATGTACATGTATCAAAAATTGAAGGGGAGCACGATGTAGTAGGCCTATAACTTGAATCCAACACATACATAAATCCCTTAAGAGTGAAAAAACCGAACATTACCATGGAGGAGAAGCCAAAGTTTGAAAACATTGGGGATTATTGAAACGATGAGATCGTGGAAAATATCGCAGACCTATTGCACGATTACCAAGATATTTTTCACACCACCTTTTCAGAGATGAAGGGGATATTTGGAGAATTGGGGGAGATGAAAATTCCACTAAAACCAAATTATGATCCAATAAGATAGAGACCCTACATATTAAATCCAAAGTATAAGGAAAAAGTGAAAGAAGAACTTGACAGGATGATAGAAGCTGGTATAATTGAACCTATCGCAGAATCTGAATGGATAAGTCCAATGGTGGTTCAAGACAAGAAAACAATGGGTATTAGAATTTGTGTAGACTTAATAAAGTTTAATTATGACTGGTTACATGATCCATTCTCAACCCCCTTTATAGATGAAGTATTGAAAAACGTAGGAGGATAGGAGGCATACTCGTTCACCGATGGTTTTTCAGGATACCAATAGAAAAATATTGCGCCAGAAGATCGACATAAGATGACATTTTTGATAGAATGGGGAAGCTACCAGTACATAGTGATGTCATTTGGATTAAAGAATGCACCTGTTTTGTTTTCTAGAGTGGTTGTTGCAGCGTTTAAGGCATGTATTCATCAGTTTCTTGAAGTGTAAATAGGTGATTGCACTGTCTTTAGCCTGTTGAAATATCACATAGAAACTCTAAGGTTGATGATTGATAGATGCAGACAATATCAAATTTCATTAAATTTGAAGAAATGTATTTTATGTGGACTGTTTGGGATACTTCTAGGTCATGTGGTATGAAAACAAGGTTTTTTATTTGATTTGACCAAGATAGCAGTAATTGTTAATTTACCACCACCTGAATCAGTGTGATAGTTGAGAACAACATTGGGCCATATAGGGTACTACCAAAAATTTATTAAAGGATATGCACATATTACAACCCCAATGGAGAAGTTATTGAAGTAAGAAGATAATCTTTAGTAGAACAAAGAATGTCAGAAGGCTCTAGATGTATTGAAACAAAAGTTAGTAATAGTGCCAATATTGTTATTCCTAGATTGGAAGAAAGAGTTTCACATCCACATGGATGCATTATCGATAATGATCGATGCAATGTTAGCCCAGCTCGAGGAGGGCGACTTAGATCGTCCAATTTCTTTTTCTAGTAGGAAGTTGTCGATTGTTGAGAAAAAATACAGAATGGCATAAAGGGAAGGCTTGGAAATGGTGTATGCCTTGTAGAATTTCAGAAATTATTTGTTGGGATCCCACTTTAATATGTATACAAACCATTATGTGCTCAAATATCCAGTGAACAAGATAGTGTTTGGGGGGATAATATGAAAATGGTTATTATTGTTCCAGGAGTATGATTTTGAATTTATTGTGAAACCAGGAAAACTAAATGTAGAACCAGACCACTTTTCATGGATATTGATAGGAGAAGATGCAGGGAACCTAGATGATAACTTACCAGACACACATTTGTTTTTAGTCCAAATGTTGGAATACCATTTTTAAAAGAATTTTCCAATACTTGAGAACAAGAGTGGCTCCATCCAATATGACAATAGTCCAGATAAAACGTTAGTGGTTAAAACAATAGATTATTAGTTGAACGCAGGAAACTTATATAAGATAGGCATAGATGGGATATTGGGACGATGTGTGCTAAAACATGAAAGACCCATGATATTAGTAGAAGCATATGATGGAACTGCATGAAATATGATAATGCATAAGATATTGTGTGCAGGGATATGATGTCCTACCCTCCATAAGTACGTGAAGGAATATTTCCAGTGGTGCGAAATTTTCTAGAGAGTAGGAAGACCATCATGAAGGGATGAGATGCTCCTGAATCCACAAGTTACCTTACAAGAATTTGACAAATGAGAAATGGATTTTTTCAAAACAATTAACCCATAAACAAGAAGAACATGAGCCAGATACATAATTACTGTGAAAGACTACTTGACAAGATGGGCAGAAGAAGAACTAGTTATAGAATGCAACGTGGAGACAATTGCGCGGTTCTTATTTGAAAACATAGTTACAAGGTTTGAGTGTCCTAAAATACTTATGAGGGACCAAGGGACTCACGTTTTGAACAAGAAAATTGCATTACTAATAGAAGAGTTCCAGATACATCATCAAAAGAGAAATCCATATCACCCACAAGCAAATGGAACCATGGAGGCCTTAAACAAGATACTATAGAATGCATTGACCAAGGTATGCAATGTAGGTTGAGATGATTGGGATTTAAGTATCCATGTAGTGCTTTGGGCTTATAGAACTACATGCAAGACACTGATAGGATAGACACCCTTTAAGTTAACCTTCGGTCAAGAAGCAATCATGCCCATTGAGTTTATTATACCAAGTATGCGCATTACTACGATGAAAAACCTTACGGATTCAGGTGCAGTAGAATAAATACTATCAAAGTTACTAATACTTGAGGAAGATCGATTTATTGCAAGATTCCATAAACAAGTACATAAAGCACGAGAAAATAAATGGCATTATATAAACATCAAGCATAAGAAGTTCCAGACAAGATATCCAGTATTACTTTACGAAAATAGGTTTTTACAACACCCAAGGAAGTTCAAGACACACTAGCTAGGACCATACATGATCATATATGTGACTAATGTAAGTGTTGTTCAGTTATATTAGTTGGATGGACAAGTCATGGAAGGAATGATGAATGGGAGATGACTAAAAATGTATTCAGACAATTTTCCTTTTGCGCATTAGAGAATCCGTGGAGGTTAGAATTGTATTATAGTGTACTATAGGAAGAAAAGACAGAAAAAGAAGGAAAAATAGGAAAAAGCACAAAATTGTTCAAGAGAAGAGGTTGGAAGTTGAATAAGTTTAGGTTATGCGTAAAGATAAAAATCATGAAACTGTCGCAGATAAGAGAAGAGTAAGTAGAAGGAAACATAGATGAAGGAAACAAGACATTGTAGAAGGAAACATAGATGAAGGAAACAAGACATTGTAGAAGGAAATGATCACACAGAGAAACAAGACTGCGTAGATGACATCTAGACACATTTTACACATTCCATGAAGGGATGTATAATAAAGAGCTATCATGATGGTGAAGTAGTGGCACCACATACCATTAAATGAAGGTTATCTTGATCGATTTCCAAATCGAACATAGAATTCATCGAAGTCACAGAGAGATGGAGCAATAAAAGAAGGTAATTAATGACTACTATTAGTGGATTAGACTGAGAGTTTAGGCATGAAAGGAAATGACAACTGGCACTAAAGCATAAAATCATGCAAAGAGCCAATGAGGGAATATTATTTTTCATTAAAGATTACATATAGAGTCGAATATTGCATAACCAAAGAGTTGTAGTTACAGAGATAAAGTCCCAAACAGAGTTCTAGAACTAGGCAGAAGTTGAAACTAGCATCATAGAGAAACATGGCACCTAAGGAAACAACATCATTGGCCTCAGTATCAAAGAAACCACGTAGCCATCCTGTAATGCCTCTAGTAGTAAAAGAAACAAAGGAGGCATATTCCTTAGCCAAATGATTTTCTAGGGATTATATCCCATCAAGGAAGCCACCAACGAAACACATCCCCTCACAGAAGGAAGTGAGGTATCCATTAGTTGAGCCACTGATTCCATAGGGAGTCATAGTAAAAGGGGATATGCTAGGTATGATACCAGCTCTAGAATATACTGACCATGATATCACTAGCAAAAAGAATTTCCCAGAGCTTGTACCCAGTAAGTTTTTGATGAAATACATCAGCTTGGAGACCCACATGATCATCATAGAACCACAGGTGTGGGATAGAAGGTCACAGAAATAAGGTATTCTAAACATGTTCGATATACCACATTTAGGATGGATCCAGGAGATCAATGCATGTGTGAGAATGCTTCTAAGTTGTGTGCATAAAGGATACATGTGGCTTGACAGGATAGTATCCATTGATACTGATTTGATAGTGCGTATTACGAGTCTTCCATCACAGGGAAAAGACTCTACATCCCTATTCTTTGATAAGAATAATGAGAAACATCTCACTGAGAGCATGAAAGAATTTTTTCACACATTCCTTGGACATCGCGGTCTGGATGTCGTTAGAATATGTGATTCAACAATAAGGTTTTAAATGAAATTATCTGATAAACTATTAAGGAAATGCAGAAAATATTAGGTCGCATCAGTAGTTATAGCGGATGCAAAACGATGTGTAGAGGGTGTCCAGATGAATTGGGCAACATTTTTGTTGAACCAATTATTGATTGATTGTAAAGAAGAACAGAACAAGGGGATATAATTACACTACTCTTGTTTATTGATCTTAATCATGCTATTATCCTGGAGGGAGTCGAACAAAAGTCAATTTTTAGGCCTCAAGAAGAATCCTTGCTTAGTCGCGTGCCATGAGAACCCGTGGTACACTGAACATAGGGCATGCATGATGGACACTAATGTTGCATTCTATATCTACAAGGAAACTATCAGAGATAACATAGAGAGGACATCGTGCATACTACCTTAGGTGGTCAAGGCATACAAGGTAGTGTTTCATTTTAAAGTAGGGTGCCACCACATGTACGTTCAGACGAAGAAAGACCCAAACCAACAGTGGTTTCCAACACAATACAAACTAACAAAAGAGGAGATGTGAAACATCATGGACGATTGGGATGATGAGTGGAATATTACACCCACAGAGATAGAGCCATCGACGTAGCCAAACCTGAAAGTATATGACATCGATGAAGAGGAAGAGGAAGAAGAAGAAGCCCAAGACAAAGGGAAGGGCCCAGAGGATCCATCACTACTACCAAAACCATGCAACGACAAAAAGAGAAAAGAGCCAGCGATAAGGAGACCCGGACAACAATGGCATAAGTTCAAATCCATTAAGGAATTTGTTATTCAGGCACTAACAAAATATGACTTAGAGAAGATAGATGAACAGGTAAATGAAGTCACTAATGATGCAGTTTTTCATGCAACACAACAACACGAAGAAATGAACAAACATATGTAGGCACATATGGCATAATTGCGACAAAAGAGGAACAAACAACCAACATGACCAAGACTGGAGAGGTATGACCTTCGATCTCCCAATCCTTGGTAGTTTCCAGAGAATGAAGGCTAATTAAGTTAGCACCAGGTCCAGTCAATTTCTCCACGACTGAGATGGAAGAGCAGGCTAGGAAATTAGGTCACATAGACCCAACTACCAATGGATGTGTTGTAGGAGATACAAATGAGTGTAACATAAGAGATGAATGTGCGTGATGAGAATACATCTAATGAGCTAGTCAAGAGAAGAACAAAAAATGTGTCCTTAGAGATAGGTGAGACTATGTAGAAAGTAAAATGAATGAAAAAGGAATTCGAGCAAGTATATCAAGAACTCCCAGAATCATAGGCCGAGAAGGAGGCATTGGTGGAAGACCAGGTCACTAAGATAAGTGAATCCATTCAAGGCTTTCACACATGCACAGTGTATCTAGAATCACGCATAACACCAAGTACGCCACTTGAAGAGAGGGAGACAAGGAAGAAAATTGTGACCCCAATGATGGATAGTATAAAAACTATAGAAGTAGAGTGCATGAAACTATATACATAAAATATGGGTGTGTGAACACAACTGAATGAAGGAAGGGTCCAACAGGAGATAAGTCAGAATATTCAGACTACACAGGGAAAGGTGTAAAAATTACAAGTAGTAATGGGAACATTGCCACCAATAGAAGTGGTTACTACGATGAAAGAGAAACAAAAGTTGTATTCAAAAATGGATCACCTAATGGTAGAGAAAAAAATATTGTACAAAAAAAATCAAAGCCTTACAAGAGTAAGCATACAAAGTAACAATGACCCTCACAATGACTTAAGGAATTATCAAACAGGTAGTTGAAGAAGGTTTTGAGAAGGTGCAAGATTGAGTGACAACTGAAAAATTCGACCAAATTTTGCAAAAGGAAATAGAGGTCAAGGAAAATGATGCAACAACAAAAGCGAACTTTGACATATTCATGGAGAACTAGAAACAGGCCTGAGTGGCTTGGGACAAGCCACAAGTGAGTGTTGGGGGCCCAATGGAGAGGAATTTTGGATAAGTTTTGGGATTTGTGCCAAAAGGAAGTCGAAGAGTAAAAGGAAATTAGAATATGGAATAGATTTCACAATGAGAGCAGACTTCAAGGAATCAGAAAGTGCAATAAAAGGATGTACGATAGAGTAGTGTGTGAAAGGAAGAAAATAATTATAAACTGTTGGGTTTTGGGGAAACTTTGTCCACTTTAGTAATGGGTTTTGGGGGACACTTTGTCCACTTTTGTAAGGGGATTATCCTTATTTTTATGTTTAAATATGTAAAAGTTTTATTTGGAAGGAGATAGATATATTGTGTGTGTGTAATTTGCTAATGCTTTTGGGTAAGGGAGTTGAGAGAAGAAAGAGATCTAAGGTATGACTGAGGAGTGAACTCACACTATAGCATAACAACTAGGAAGGTTTGGGATGATGTTACTATTTCATATCTTGTAGTGCAATGCACAATTGTAAGACAACTATTAATGAATAATATAATAAGTCAGTCGTTGTGGATGTAGCCCAAGTTGGGTGAACCACGTAAATCTGTGTTATTAAGTGGTTACAATTTATGATGTTTTTTGGTTTATGCTGAATGTATGGCTTACATATGATGTTATAATGACACACATAGATTATGTTTAATAATAAATCAACTATTAATCTATGAGAATTGTGCACATGAGTAAAGGACTTGAATCATGCCTCACTTCCCCTCATCACTGCAGAACCTTGGTGAGACTTCACTTTCTCTACAAGTGATGTCGAAAGGGCCAGTATCTAAGGGTTTTGTTGGTAATTGAATGATTAACCACAAGTATGGCCCCTATGCTCCAACAATGCTATAGATATCTTAAAGAGGTTTAGGATGGAAAAATGCAAACTAACATAAACACCTATTGCAATAGGAACAAAATTAAGCAAGCAAGATGATGGACTAGTATTTGATTCAACAATGTATAACATGATTGTAGGTAGCCTCATGTACCTTATTGCAACTAGACTTGATGTTATGTATGTTGTTAGTTTTATTTCCAGATTTGTGGAGTTTCCCAATGACTCTCACTAGAAAGTTGGAAAAATAATTTTAAGGTATATTGTAGGTACGAATGATTATGGATTTTGGTACACAAATTATGAATACAACATACTTACAAGATACATACACAATGAATTTGTTGGTAGCATTGATGATAGGAAAATCACCTCAGCATATTCTTTTCATCTAGGCACAAATTTGATCTTATGGGCTTCTAGGAAGAAACCCATTGTCTCAATATCTTTTGTAGAAGAAGAATATGTAGTAGCTATTACAACATCATTCCATACAGTATGTCTAAGAATACTCTTGAAAGATCTTGCACATATGGAGAAGGATCCTAATTCTATTTTTTGTGACAACAATTCAACAATTGTGTTATACAAACACCATGTATTTCACTGAAAAAGAAAACACACTGACACTCGCAATCACTTGATTCAGGAGCTTGTAAAAAATGGTGACATTTCTCTTATATTTTGTAGATATAGATATAAGTTATCATATATCTTCACCAAACCATTGAGAGGAGTTTTGTTTTAGTTTCAGAGACAACACTTATGCATTTTCATTGCTGAAGAATGTAACAAATGAGATTAAGGGGGAGTGTTAAGACATATAATCTCTCATGTTGACCCATTATCTCACATTCGAGATTTTGGTTTTCCCTGTCGATGGGTGGAGTGTCCACTCGAAACATTGGACATTTCTAAAACTATGTACAAACTATATATACATAAACATATGTTTCATTATGTATAACTATGAAAAATTACATTTTCATATGCATAGATTAATTAGTTTGGTGATTAGTTGATTTGGTCCTATTCTATTTATGGAAATTTTTTATCATGTTGTTAGTCTTGATTGTATCAAGCTTCTAGGGTTGATAAATCTCTATTGTAGAAAATATGTTCAATAATGAGAAGGTAAATACATGCCCCATAATTTTTCCAATGCTTTTCCTCATATTTGTATTTTCTTATCAAATTAACATTCAAGAAATTGAAAGTTAAAATCTCCTTGATTAATTTGTTATCAAAAGAATCCTTCTCTCTTTATTCTAAATAGTGTTTATTTAAGAAATAGTCTTTGTATACCCTAAAAAAATTAGGCTTCGCTTTGTGCATATATGTTTATGATCATTTAACACTTGTATGAAAATGCATAACACATCCAATTTTTTACCTAATTAGTAAAATAACAATGTTTAAATTCAAAGTTTTTAAAATTACAAGAAGAGGAATGAAGAATCCCTTATATTATTTATCTTCTATGTCACCAATTACATGTTTTCTCACTGAAATATCTATTGAAACAAGTTATGTGTAATTATCAAAATAATTTGTTCCACCATATTATTAGTTTTCACATATAGACATGATTTCCTAATCCAAGAACAAATTAAACATGAGAGATTTTTGGCCATGTGACAATGTCTAAAGATGAAAAGGGAGAAATTGAGATACAATTTTTTTATTTATTGATGATATGATTCTCTTATCCAATATCCCATTCCTAACTTATTCTATAAAATTTGGGTCTTTTCCATTTTCTTTTGCACCTCAAATCACTACATATAAAACACCAAATAGTAGAGGTTTTAGTGTAGGGTTTTAGTATTACAAGATTAGGAAAAATATATATGAAAAAAAACTCTGCTCAAACCTTTTCTATTGAAAGTAGAGTTTTAGTGAATGTTCACTATAACTAAAAATTTTGGGTGGTTGGAGGCTTTAATAAAGGATTTTTTTTTCGGTTCACTTAAAATAGTAAGACACATTGTTGCACAACTATTTAATACATAGTTGTGCATATTATATATATTTGAAAGAACCAATGTTGTATATATCATTAAGCATTGGTGCATATATATATATATATATATATATATATATATATATATATATATATATATATATATATCCATGTGCATAGTTAAGCCTTGGTGATGGTAATGGTAATAGTAACAATAATGGTAATTATATTGTTGAAGGGAACAATCTTGTTATTATAGCTAGGGGTGGTGGTGCACTTATTATAGTGATTAGTATAGATTTATTATAGTTATTAGCATAGACATGTTCATATATGTATCAAGGGTATCTTTTAAGGATTCAAATATTATACCTATATATAGTATTCCAGCCAAGTATTTTGGTTTTAAAAACCATACATATAGATATGTAGGTGAATATTAAATAAAAAAACATATAATTTACTATTAAAACTTGTAATGTTTTGGTAAATATGATCAATTTAATCACATTTATGTAAAAAATAGGTGAATTTTTAACAAAATGGTGAAATTTGTTTCTTCAAAAAATGGCCCAAAAATAGCCTCATGCATGTATTTTGCACTAGTGTGTGTTATAATCTTGTGAAATGTCATGTGTTTATTTAAATACAACACCTATATGCATAAAAATGATTATGTCGCATCAATTATTAAACAATATTAAAATGCACCTAAATTTTTAGGGGTATGCAAATGTAACTTCTTATTTTTCTTATAAAATTTCAATAACTCATCAGGATATCAATAAATTTTTATAATAATAATAATAATAATAATAATAATAATAATAGTAATAATAATAATAATAATAATAATAATAATAATAATAATAATAATAATAATAATAAAAAAAAAAAAAAAAAAAACTAATTTTAAGGTCATGACCAAGCGAGAGACCCCCTTGTTTGTGGGACAAGGGACTCCCTTCACGATTTGACTACTATAGTCTACAAAGGTATACATACCCTACCCATACCCCTTTGGATTTGAACTTGTGAACTATTAGGAGGAAACACATGTTATTAAACATTAGGCCCACTAAGGTTGTATAATAATATTTATTATTGTATTTTAATTAATCCATTTCTTTACAATCATTACATTAATGCATTGTATCATTTAATTAAATATACTAGTTGATTATACCTTTATTCATTGTAATAATGAAAACCATTCATCAATATAATCAACAATGTAACACTTTACAACATTGGAGACTACAATAGAACAAGAATCCCATTTTATTATATACAAATAAAGGACCCTTCACCATATAAAATGGGACAACATAAAGTTCCATGATATCAAAATATAAATAAATAATTGTTATAATTATTGGTAACCCGTTGTCATACAAATTGGGAAAATATGTCCACATTAAACTAAATGTTTTATTTTTACAAACAAACGTTCCAAAATATAAAAATTGTAACTTTCATTTATAATTTTTTTTTTGTAAGTTAGTAAATATATTAGGGCCTTCTTGAAAAAGTTACAAATCATTTGTCATGCATGTCAATAGTGCCCAATTGGGAAACCATTGTTGGCACTAGTCCAAAAAGGAGTGACACTTGTCCAAAAAATAACGTTGTTTTCCATGAAAAAACCTACAGTGCCATGCAGGGCAACGAGCTATCTATATGCTAATCTAACCATGCAAAACTACAGTGTTGCACAGGGTGAGGGGTTGTTTGTAAACTGATCTAAACTAGACAAAGATAGTTGTAAAAAACAAGTATTGAAAAAACTTAGACAAAAGAGAATTAGAAAACTGGACCAAGTTTTGGGCCCATGAAGGCCTAGGTTTTCTTCATCTTGCATTTGTCACAATCTTCAATTTCCTACCGGAGATCCCGGAGAAAGGACACCAATTTGTCCACCCTGCTCCATCGCTCTGCATCCTTCTTTTGCAACTATCAGAGAGTGGACTTGATGTCGTCTTGTCCCTTGGTCAATTCGTGCAATGAGGTTGTAATATCTTCCTGTTCTGCACAATAGTTGCAGGTGAAATGAAGTTGGGAGTCGGTCGAGGTGGAGGGAAGTGGTGAGGGAGTGGAGGTGGATTCAAAGGGGTGGCGATGTGGGGAGACAGGAGGAGGCTGACGAAGAGGTGGAGAGGGGGGGGAGGTGCATATCCCATAGAATTTCTCATGGCATCAAACCATTCCACCCGGTAGCCATATGGATTAGAGAGTGGCGACAGGTTCTAGGATTCAAGAATTGGCTCTACGGGAGTAGGAGCAATGATGGGAGCCAAAACAGGGAGAGTGTCTTCCTGAATTGGCTCTATAGGAGCAGGAGAAATGATGGGAGCAAGAGTGATGAAGGGAGAAGGATCCATGAAGGGATCCAAGACAGGGAGAGAAACAAAAATCAGAGGGTGGTTGAAATTGGTCCTTTCCTTGCCCCTCGCAGCGTACCAGGCGGCTCCTCACCTTGATTTACCTCTCAGATGGAGCATGGTGGGGGGAGTCAATGTCTTGGGGAAGAAGACGCAGATTAGAATGACCAAAACTCTCTAAAGAAGGAGAGGGGGAGTTCTAGATGACGAAGGAGGGATAATTCTCCCGAGCTTAGCGGTAGGGGCACCATAACTAGGGAGAGGAGGTGACTGGTGAGGTGACTTGCATGACGCCATGGGTGTTCGCACGTTGCAAGTCTTCAAGTGTATGCGACAGGCTTCCATCTTGAATTCTCTGAAGGGTGGTGGATATTGTGTTTAACCTTTGAGGTGATGTGTTGGGGGGGCGGATTCCATCAAGTGCCATCTAGTTGACTGTCTGTCTAGGTGGCCTCCTCGTGGCCTGTCCACTCATGTTTCCGATAAACACCCCATATGGGGGTCGTTCTTTTGTGTTGTCTATGTTTCTGCAAGACTTTACAAAGGGATGAGAGGAGATGGAGGAGGGGGAGAATGAGAAGTCCCCTTCCTTCAAATCAACACCATAATTTTCCAGCAGGTTGGCCACTTGGTTGGCCGATCTTCTAAAATGGGAGGGGAGGATTACCCAATTAGTCTGAAGAATGGATTTGATTTTGAGGAGCCTGTTCATAAGTCTCCAACTGGGGGAAATTTTTTCTAGGTCTGCCCCATTCAAGATATGCCAGAGGAGATGGATGACAATTAACATATTTTCTAATGGTTCCTATTCTAGCTCAATTTTAACTAAGTGATGTCATAAATCATAGTTCATTAGAAGATGAATCCATGGAAGTATCCAAGACACATAATTCTGAGTATGTGGTTTCGTAGAATCCTAAGTACATGGTTATGTAGAATCCTGAGTATGAAGAAAATTTTGCACTCTTTTGTATGAGTGGGTTACAACTAATAGACTCCATAGGATATTCTAGAATATTATGTAACCACTTCAATAACCTATATATATGTGAGGCTTGTAATGTACTTGGAGAGGTTGTTGTTGAGGTTTTCATCATTTTTGTTATGGTTAAATATTTGCAATGGATTTATGCAATATTGTTTATGTTGTTAATAAAATTGATCACTATTTTGCCTATGTCTTTGTGTTTCTATTATATTTAGATGAAATCTATGTTCTCATAATTGATACAAATGCTGCTAATTTTGATGGGTTGAATGAACCCAATTAATCAAATTATAAGGAATTCCAACCCACTAAATTATTAACACTCTACACTTTAATCACATTGAAACTATCATATGTGCCTCGGGTGAGACCTCCTTCCTCTTGGAAGGTTAAATATGCCAATGCACTAGTACATTAGGTCAATTTTGGACACCTTCCATGGACCTCGAGTCTATCATAGAGCCAAAAACATGGTTCCATTTCCAAGATATTAAAAAATGTATACTACTAGTAATGCAGTGGAGGTAAGAGAAGGTGAAGATTCAAGATTGGCTCTAACGGAGGATTTGTGAATTTTCTTGCTAGCAAAGTGTGTACATAGGGGAGGATGCTGCAAGATTCAAAGAGAAATATGTTTTTGAGTGTATGCATGATATTTTTGTTTATATTTTCTGGTGAATTTGTATAAATGGACCGAAAGGCTCCCAAAGAAGCATTAGCATTAGCATTCACTCTACAGAGTTGAGTGACTGTCAAATATTTGGTAAAGATCCAATGGTATGACCATAAATTGAATTAGGTAGTTGGTGTTTGGTACAAAGGTGCCATATCAATATATATGTTGGAATCTACAATAAAATGTCATTAGTCTTTAACCAAGGAACTCAGATATTTTAAGAAAGGACTACATGGAAGGATGATAGAAGAAATATCAGTGTGGTTTAATATGTTGATGGTGGAACAACATATGTTTATTATCCTTACATATATGGAAGCATAATCCCTACATTGGGGGGTGGAATGGTAGGATGATCTAATGGTAAAGTTAGTGTCATAAGGTACTTGAAGGATATTGTTGATGGTAAAGGTAGTGGACTCTAAAAGAGAATGATAGAAGTGAAAAAAAAGTCATCCAAATAATGAAAAGCAATGGTGGTAGGAAGAATTCGAAAGGATATGCTCCATGCAAGAGTTGTTGATGAGAGTAAATGGTCCTTGTTATCCCCAATTTCGAGGGATAACTAAGGAGATGGTGTCTCAAGGCCCTCAGGTTGTAGACATGGAGTACCAAGAGACAAATGAATAACAACATCCACATGTACATATAGAGACCCACTTCACCACCACACATCCCATTTCATCATGATGGAATTCACCACATCATCCTTCTTCCGGAAGAAAATGGGTCTTGCTCCATGAGGTACAAGTCATGTATTGTGGAAAGTTTCACTTTAAGACTTGAGGCATTTGAGTATGTTGCATTTAAATATTCTTTTGATTATAGAACGTCTTCTTGGAAATTATGCTCTTTTCCCTATTTCACCTTGGTGGTTAACATTGTTCCCTAGTAAGTGGTCACCCTTGTGGATAGGTTTGCTAATGGGAGTTCCCCATGACGATTCATCATTCCATTCTTGATCATAATTATCATTTTTCACACTTTATCCTTTTCACCTTCTTACCTTTGAGATTTTTGGGCGTATTGAACGAAGAAGGGGCTATACCTCATTTCATGGGAAGAAGGCGATGAAGGCCCACAGGGAATGTAGCTGGAAAAAGATAAAAGATAAAAGATAAAACTATAACCTTTCGTATGTTCGCCCAATAAGGTCTTGAGAATGATGAAATGTTTCTCCTAAAAAATCAAATACCTGTAAGAAAAAAAATCACATATATAATGTCATATTTGTTGAGGGGTCTACACAATTGCATTATACCCTTTACTTTACCCACATGGTACATTGTGTACCTTTGGCTTCAAGAGACATTGTGGTACTGCCTCCAAGTTGTATTTTACCCATTTTTAGTACCCAATTGTTTTGGACTTAAATAAATCAATGGAAAATAAATGGGCTTGAAAAAAGGATGCATTGAAAATGAAGGTGCAACACACCCTCTACAAATCCACCCATAAATGAGACAATACGAACCCATGTATGTCATGAACCCCATGCCCAAAATATTACCCCATCCACTTAATATTCTTCACATGAATTAGAGAGGGTCCACCTAGTAAACACTCCTTCACTTAAGGAATGACTCACCCAATATGCCACCTTGTGATCTAGAATTGGAACTAGGGACCAAAATGGGTCCAGGAAGGCCTAAAAATCAAAGTTCTTAGAATGGATTCAAAATAGATGTGTGTGTAGGCCTTGTCTATAAAAACCCAATGCAACTTGAATGAGCTAAAATAAACATCATATGCTCAAGATATCATAGTTTGTTCATTTCGTCAAACAAGCAAAAAAAATGTTGATTGTACAGTCCATATAGTGCTAACGTGGCAACTAATTGTACAAGACGTACAAACATACAAATGATGTGGAAAGGTACAATGGATGTTGATGTGGATAGGTACAGGTGGACCAATCAGAGTGTGACACGTGTCACCACTGCAAGGGTGACATGTGGCATGTCCGCACGATTGATGTGGTAGGGATGTACAGTCGTACGACATGTGGCAGGTACAGTGGCATGTGACTGGGCAGACACCTACACAAACATGTGGATGAATAAACATTGGACACATGGTGTATAGTTGGGTGAATGAAAGTGTGCCATGTGGCCCAATCATGGGCTGCCATGTGGCACCCATCCATTTGTTAATGTTTTGGAAAAAATTGTTGGATTCCACCGGGTGCAAACCCGTGAACTCCATGGGTGGACGATACCTCACGTAGGATGGGATACCAACCTTCCTACACCATGTTTCTTAACCCTATACCTCTCTGTTTATATTTAAGTTAAAAGGTTTTGTAATATGGTGGAGGTTAGGGATGGGGCTAGGCCCCAACCCCCAATGCATACGACTTCACCATATAACCAGTCAGTAGAATTATAGAGCGGGAGTTCCATTGGGTATATCCCCCAACATACACCACCATATGATTATGCAACATGTGACCAACCCTTTCTGTTTTGGCGCATGGTTGTGGATTGGCGGATATGTTGGAGTTAACCCCGATCATATGGGGATCACATATGACCTAGATACAACAATTGGTGCGGAGTTAGGGGTTAGCCTCGGTTGGCTAGGATTGCCCACCGACCAAGGGGAGTAACCACCAGCTATGACCAGGGGCTATTCTGGTAGGATTAGCATGTGGATCTCCAAGATAAGGGCATATGTCTACCAATGCGACCAAGGGGGGAACGGTTAAGGGGCCAACACGCCCAACATTTAGTGCTAGGACACATGGAGCGCACCAAGTGACTAGGAGCCCTGATTTTAGGGGTTGCACCCTTTTATTTAGCTAAAGTGGGTTTTTAAAATTTATATTAAGAGTTTTAATTGATTTTCTTAGCAATATGAAGGGATTTTGGCCAATATTTGGGGATATTGGGCCCTTTTTGAGGCCATATATTGGGGATAAGTTGGGAGGTTGTTACCAACTTCATGCCTATAAAATAATTGTTTATTGAAGCAAAAGGAGAAGGTGCATAATAGGTTTATGCTAAAGGATTGTTGAGCCATTGAGGAGAGCACCTTTGTGGGCCATTTCTAGGAGCTTCGTTCATTCGATTTTAGTGTCGTCAGTTTTGTTTGGTTCTTGAGACCTGGTAGAACAAGAAAAGATTAGTTTGTAAAACAATTTGCGATGTTTTGATGTACTTTGAAATATTTTAAAATAAATAATAAAGCCTCACCCACTGAGATAAAGGCCCAGAGACGTAGGCAAGATTCCCGAACTCCGTTATCACTTTGGTATTTTATGGTTTTCTTTTATTCATGCTTATGTTCAGATCTGTATATTATATTATGGTTGTTATGTTTCCTACTTAATTCTTCCTCTTTCATTCAGTTCCTAAAGGGTTTAATAACTCATGCTTGAAACTCAACCATTGTCGTTTAAAAGATCTTTTCAGATCAAGTGGTATCAGAGCTAGTTGACGGTTGGTTTTTGAGTTTGCATGTTAACCAAGGAAAAGCTGAGTCATGTTGAAAGCGATCTTGTTGAAGAGAATCCTTTGATTGGATTGAGAAAGAGAACTTATAAAAGTGATAATATGGCATTGGAATAGGGACTTTCTAATGAGGATAAAGAGTTTCAAAAACATTTCTTCGCCATGTCGGAGATGATGAAGGTTTTGTATGAGGATTACTTGGAACGGAAGAGACCAAATCTAGGTGAATCTTCAAAGGTCAAAAGTTAATAAGGAGAGGATCATCCTCAAATTCCTCCTTCACCTCCTTCTCCATCATATTATTCTTCTTCAAGTTCAAGTTCTAAATCCACTGCAAGAAAACATTCCCATAAACATAAACAAGAAATTCCTTTACTTAAGCTTGATGTAAAATTTGAATTACACATGCATGATGGTGAAGTCAATGCAAAGAGACTTGATAATTGGGTTAGATAGATGGAGGTTTATTGTAGTGCGCAAAAAATAAAAGATGAGGCAACTCAGATCAAGTTGGCATCACTTAGACTTGAAGGCATATCACTCATCTGATGGCAAAGAAAGTTTCAAAATGGGACACAACAAGTGGGTAATGTATTTCCATCATGGAATTTTTTTATTTCTACACTTAGAAATAAATTCTATCATTTGGGTTATAAAGAGAAATATTTAATTGAATGGAAAGCTCTTAAACTAAGAAAAGGACAAATAGTACAAGAATACACAGATGGATTTCATAAGATGGCATTGATGTTAGATATTCCTTTACATACCCAAGAAACTCTTATGAAGTATATAGGAGGTTTATCTTCACATATTCGAAACAATGTATTTATGTTTGGACCTACTAATCTTGATGAGGTTTCTATTCAAACAACATACATTGAAGCAGGGAAAAAAGGGGTTGGTGTATCAGGCGAATTGTCTTCAAGGAAAGAAGACAAAAGGAAGTGGAAAGGAAAGAAGGAAAATTCAATGGCAAGAAAGGAAGAGAAGCCCTCTTGCAAGCATTGCAAGAAAGAAAGGCATGATGAGGAATGTTGTTGGCAATTTCATCTTGAGAAGAGATCGAAGTGGTTCAAAGAGAAGAAAGGGAGGCAAACAGTTGCAACAACATCATGACCAACAAACTTGGGATCAGATTCGGATGATGAATATAAAGTCTCATTGGTTGGTTTGGTAGGTAAAATTGGTGATAGATTTGATTCTAGAAGTAAATTGTTTCACATAAGGGTCATAATGAGACATACTAAGGTCAACACATTGATAGATAGTGAATCTCAATCTAACTTGATTTAAGAATAATTGGATATACAATTGGGATTAAACACTCAGATGCATCATAAGCCTTACACACTTAAATGGATAAGCAATAATCATCAATTTCACATAACAAAGCAATGCACATTAAAGTTTGCAATTTCATTGAAGTTTGTGGATGAGGTAACATGTGATGTGGTTCCACTCAATGAATGTGGAATGGTCATAGGAAGTCCTTACTTGTATGATCACAAAGCAATCTTCTATAGGGAAACAAATCAATATCACTTAATCAAAGCAAGCAAAGAATATGTGGTTCCTGCTCATCATTTAAAGGAAAACAAATCTCTTCAAACAATGGAACAATCAAGTAAGGAAACTCATGAAAGAAACACACCTATAACTATTTCAAATCAAGTAATTGATCTTAAGCAAGAACAAGAGATGATTGTAGAATGGAAGATCAATCACAGTTTTCTTCAAGATAAGCTAATGTCGTGCAAGTATTACAAACATATTATCTCATTTGCAGTCATATTTATGATGTTATCATTAGTAATGTTGTCAACATGGATGATAGTGGCTTCAGTAAAATGTGATAGGGTACAAGTGGCTAACAATATGTTGTCAGTTATCATGATTGTTTTACAGTTTATCTTGATGAGACAGGTGCACAAGAAAAAGTTTAAAGATAGAGAACACTTTGAGTGGCCTATCCCACACTTGATGACTAGTCAATAACCTTTTGGAGGACCAAAAGGTCTTTAGTGGGGAGGTGTGATCCAAAATTGGATCTAGAGACCAAAATGGGTCCAGGAAGGCCTAAAAATAAAAATTCCTAGAATGGATTCAAAAGATACATGTGCGTATACCTCATTGATACGAACCCAACGCAAATTGAACAGAATCAAACAGATGTTGTATGCTCAAGATATTGCAGCTTGTTCATTTTGTCAAACAGGAAAAACAAATGTTGACTATATAGTCCATACAATGTTGATGTGGCAACTAGCTGTACAGGCCATATGGTCATATAGTTGATGTGGAAAGGTATAGTGGATGATGACATGCATAGGTATAGGTGGACCAATCAGAGTGTGACATGTGTCACCACTGCAAGGGTGACACATGGCATGTCTGTACAAATGACATGGCAGGGTTGTACAACCATATGACACATGGTAGGTACAGTGGCATGTGACTGGGTAGAAATGTGGATGAATTAGTGCTGGACACATGGCATATAGGTGGGTGAATGAAATGGTGCCACATGGCCCAGTCATGGGCTGCCACATGGCACCCATCCATTGGTTAATGTTTTGGAAAAAAATGTTGGAGTCCACTAGGTGCGAACCCGTGACCTCCATGGGTAGCTGAGACCTCATGAAGGCTGAGCTACCAGCCTGCCTACACCATGTTTCTTAACCATCTACCTCTCCATTTATATTTAAGTTGAAATTTTTTGTAATATGGTGGAGGTTAGGGCTGGGGCTAGGCCCCAGCCCCCAATGCATACGACTTCACCATATAACCAGTTAGTATACTTATAGAGTAGGAGTTCCAATGGGTATATCCCTCGACATACACCACCATATGACTATGCAACATGTGACCAACCCTTTATGTTTTGGCACGTGGTTGTGGATTGGCATATATGTTGGAGTTAGCCCTGATTGTATGGGGATCACATATGACCTGGATACAATAGTTGGCATGGATTTAGGGATTAGCCCCAGTTGGCTAGGCTAGCCCTCCAACCAAGGGGTGTAACCACCGACTATGACCAGGGACTATTCTGGAAGGATTAGTGTGTGGATCTCCAAGCTAAGGGCATATGGCTAGCAATTTGACCAAGGGGGGAGCGGTTAAGGGGCCAACACACCCAACATTTAGCGCTAGGCCACATGGAGCACGCCAAGTGACGAGGAGCCCATATTTTAGTGTCTTCACCCTTTTATTTATCCAAAGTGGGTTTTTAAACTTTATATTAAGAGTTTTAATTTATTTTCTCAACATTTTGAAGGGATTTTGGCCAATATTTGGGGATATTGGGCCCTTTTTGAGGCCAGATCTTGGGGAGAAGTTGGAAGGTTGTTACCAACTTCAGGCCTATAAACACTAGAGGTTCTGGAAGTAAAAGGATAAGGTTTAGAATAGGTTTATGCTGAAGGATTTTTGAGCTAGAGCCATTTTTATGTAGAGAAGCCATTGAGGAGAGCACCTTTGCGGGCCATTTCCAGGATCTGCGTTCATCCGATTTCAGTGCCGTCAGTTTTGTTGGGTTCTTGAGATTAGGTAGAACAAGACCAGATCAATTTGTAACCTTTTTGGTGCTATTTTGATGTAATTTTAAATCTTTGAATAGAAATAAGAAAGCCTCACCCACTGAGACCAAGTCTCAAAGACTTCGGTGAGATTGTCGAACTTCGTTATCACTTTGGTGTTTTATGGTTTGTTGTTCTTCATGCTTATGTTCAGATATATATTATCTTATGGCTTCTATGTTTCATGTTTAATTATTAATATTTCATTAAGTTCCTAAATGGTTTAATAACTCATGCTTAAAACTAAACCATTGTCATTTAAAAGATCTTTTCAGATCACCTTGTCAACCCTCCCATACCTAAACTTGGAAAATTGCACAGGGTATTCAAGAACTTGTTTAATTTGATGAGGTAGTTTTAATTCACATGTTTAGGTGGATCTTGTATTAAATGTGATTTTACTTTCCATGATACATTTGACTTGAGACCCTTGGAGGGTGCACTTGTCTATATTTACAACCTTTCTTAGTGGACATTTTGAAGGAACAAGCCCATCTTGGGAATTCATTGGGGTAGGAATCCCACAGGTTGGATGTCATGCCCTAGACTTTGGGGGTAATAAAGAGGTTTGATGTTGACTTTGGAGGAAAGAGTGAAGACCCTGGACCTGACACCTATCCCTATCTATCCCAACGACTTACCTTTGGAGGCCTTACACCACACTTTCGGGGCTTGACGTCCTTACTAGGGATAGGGTTTGGTGGTGATGATGATGATTTGATGAACACTTGTCACATTATGATGAGGAGGACCCCTTGCACCATGAAGAAGACCCTATTGCATGAAGGGAAGGCCATTGGAGGCCAAATGACTTCCTCCTTATGCTCAACGACTTTCCAATTATGCCTAGTCGACATTCTAGAAGGGCTTGACATCACCTTTAGGGTTTATTTTTGTGAAAAATTCAAATTTAAATTGTAAAGGGGAAAAACTAAGGGGGTACACCCCCCTTGTTTTTTGTTTTACCCTATTGTTAAGTGGACAAACAATTTATTGAGGTCTTGTATAAATAAAGACCAAATTCATTTCATTTTAACATATCTCTCTCATTAGAGAAGACTTATTGGATGAAATTTATGCCTGACTTGGGAATTTTAGACTATCTCTCTCTTGTGAAACACTTTTGGATGATTTTTTATGGTATATTGTGGAGATAAGGTGGTGCACACCTCTTGGAGGCTTTTTCTATTGCATGTTGATGGAATTATCTTGGTAAACAAGGGTTTGGTCTTGATATCTTGTGATATTGGTAAGGAAATTTCTTCATTTTGTTGGTATTTTCTTCTTGTTTCATAATACACTTGTCTAAAACCCTTGGATAGGTATAAGGGAATACACACTCTACCATGGTCCATTTTATTTACAATTTGATAAGTCATTTTTATAAGGTTGCTAGAGGAGTAAAAGGGCTTACACCCTCTTAGAATTACCTTTGTTGGTTTTGAATTCTCTATGGAGTAAAATGGCTTACACCCCTATAGATATTGTGTATATAAATCTTATAAACAAGACTCCATTTACCCAATAGATTCAAATCTCTAGTCTAAAAATTACATTGGAGAAACAAAATAGTTGCATTGGATAACGTGTTTTGTTGAGATAATTCAATAGTCTAAAGTGGAATAAAATTTACATGTTTTAGGATTTATTGAGCCACTAGGGTGTATAGCTTAGCCATGTACATCTTATTTTTTTATAACTTATTCTATAGCCATTAGGGCTACATCAAAACACACTCAATCTCTTACCGTTACTTGCTTTTGAGCCGTTGAAATTACTTGTAAGCTTGTACTCTTATTCTACTACTTATTATTGGTCTACTTGTCAATTTTCATGATTGGAATTTCCTTCTGTAGAAAATATTTTCTACAACCATTTGGATTCTCTGAAAAATATTTGAAAACATCCTTTTTGCAGCCCTAACTCACCATTAAATCTTGTGCCAAAGTATTGGGAATTTATCTACTTTTTTAATGCTTCATTAGTCAATAAATATTTGATTCTTTTGATGGTTATTTTTGTGGTAAATAATTGATTTCATTGATGATATATACCTTTGTTTACTGCTGTAATTTAGGACAACTATCACCACTTTCTTGTCCCATTGATCTCAACACTTATATCACTATTATTTTTCTTGTCTTGGGAAAGTTTAAAAATTTAGTGCAGGTACCCAAGTCTTTGGACACCATCCTCCATCCACAAGACTCGCTTTCAATTCAGCCTTCTTCCATCATTGACCTAAGGGATTCCTATCATGATCCATCCACCCTCTGTCTCAATCCCCTTAGGGTCACCGATATTCCTACCTTGTGTAGGATTTCTCCTTCAGTAAAGTGAGGGGAGTACCTATCTAAGGTGACGGTGGGTAAGTATTCCCATAGTTTCCTCACCTTTGTATATTGGTTTGGGATTTTCCCAACCTACAATCTGTGCGATAAAAGTCATGAGCTATATCTAGAGTGTGGGATGATACAAAGGATCAGAGAAGCAAATGAAGGAGGTTTGTCCAATCTTGAAAGTAAAAATGAAGAAAGCATGGTGTTGAGAAGAGAACATCAGTTCATAGAGGAAATAAATTCAATAAAAAATGAGGTGGCCACATGATGGTGCATAGGATGAAAATACTTATATTGCAGGTCCATAGACACTACCTAAGTCTGCTAACTGGACTATTGATATGGAAGCCAGAAAAGAGAAGAACCAAGAAGAGGTGTTCAAATATACATTTATGTTTGTGTCATTTTGGTATTCAAACCATTGAGGAAGTATACTGAAGTGGTAACGAATTCAGTCCATCATACATCCTACCCCCTAAACCTTTTGAAATTTTTCAATACCCCGTGATTTTATTTGCATAGAGAGAAAGTACGTGGTTTATTAGTTGTTCAAGTAATATTTTACAATGGTTGTGAATGGCATAAGTGTCACATATTAAGAGAGTCATTAGTTGCATTTAATATTATCTAGGTATGCAAGTGTTTCCATAGGATTAATGTCAGTGATTTAATAGCTAGGAATTTAGGGATTTGTGTTGATACAAATTCATTAGAGAATCATGACAAATCAATCAAATGATTCATCTTTGTAGTTTCCTCTCTTATACAGTAGAGGTGATGAGGACATAGAGAAACACTCATTTGTCTACAATTCCATTAGGAATGCGTAGAGAACACTTGATGCCACGTGGTTGATGGATTCCATAAACAACTTCAAGGGAGAGCATTGTAGTGGTACATGAACTGTAAATATAATTCTCTTATGATGCATGGTGTTACTTTCTTTCAACTAAAATAAGATTTTGTGAAGGATTTGTGGAAGCAGAAGTCAAAAAAACAGTGTGGTCCAATTGAATGAAATTAAGTAGAAAATGGGAGAGATCCTTTCAGAATATGAATGGTTTTGGCATATAATAAGTTGAGTTACAATATTCAAGAAGCACAACAAAAATATTGGTTTATCAATGGGTTGTTCCATCACTTTCACACATCGTTGTTGTAACAACATATGTTGACATAGAGGGAATCATTGGAATTCACTATGTGTCTCAAGTATACAAGTACGTTGGAAAAATCCTTAGTCTAGGGATTAAATATGAGAATAGCGTTGTTCTAGTACTAATTGATGACATTGATGGAGTAGATTCAGGAGTTGGAAAAATCCAAGTTCAGGGGTAAATATGTAGTATATTTCTCATTATATAGGACCAAAGGCCACCTATAGAATGAGTTCCCTATGACTTAAATATATGCCATGGTAGAAAATAATTCCTTTTTGGGTAGTATGTAAAGGAAATTAGATTAGAAACTCTACAAGGTATGCAGGAACTCAACACATGACCTACATCATTGTCCACTATTATAGAAATAAAGGATCACTACAATGGTAGAATATTATGACTCTTTCAAGGTAAATACTCATCATAAGAAGGAATACTACACATTGTCTATGCTTTTTGAGAGAATTGAAAATAATCTATTTGTAGTAGACTTAGGAGGAGGCAGAAACTAGGGTTAAAATCATAATCAAAATCATAAGAATGATAATTAAGTGTTGAGGAACGATGAAAATTGTCCTTCACCATAATGTTATAATGCAGGCACCACCTGCTATGTCGAAGCAGATCTTCGATTCCACCATTTGTTGTACTGGAATCTTTCTTGCATATGGTCTTCATCATTCTTTGACAGGGCTAAATTTAGCTAACTGTCACTAACATTTTCTCTTTCATTTTACTTGGCAGGACTATTGCCGAATTTGATAAATTAAGAAACTTTTAGCATACTCGTTCTACTTGACAGGACTATTGCCGAATTTGGCGAATTAAACACTTTTTGTTTTTGCA
>ML776849.1:3996314-4013530 GCA_009831015.1 Picea engelmannii | reverse complement strand
AGATGATCAGAATAATAATATACACAGAGTAATAAAACCTTCTTTACAAACTTGAATTCTCCAATAGATCTTTTACAAAACAGAGATGTATCTCTGCGCATGCTCCTGGAATTAGATTCCGAGCTTCTCCTTTTCATCTACCTTGAAATCTGTGAGCTAACCCTCATCTAGGCTAAACTAAATTAAACCAGGTTCAGCTATCTAATCATCAACCAAAAATTGTATTTATATTACAGTGGATTTCTGTTCCCAAATCCTATGATTAAGGAACAGAGTCCTTAACAAACTCAACTGACCCCTACGAGTCATCAGTGACTCACTATTCATTAACAAACCCTATATTATCTTTTACAAGTGGAAAGGATCTAGAATCCTTGTCCATTATTCAAATTTTCCACAAAATAATAATTTATACAAGTGTGAGACCCTAGGTCTCTTTGAATTCTCTCAACTTTGGTGAAGTCATGGGTGACTTCATTTTCATGAGCTTATGCTCCTGCATCATGTTACAAATATAACAAAGTAGGGAAAACTTCATGTAAATTACATAGCTACATCCTCCCCAATGCAACCACTTCCATAAAATAGGGCATAACACTAATGACTACCCCGAGTTGATAGAAAAATGGGAGGCATGAGATAAGTGGCTATGCAACATGATCATGATTATTTTGAATTGTGGATCATTAGTGGTGCTAAATCACGTCAAATATACATTGGTATTAATATTATGACTTCCAATGGAGTGAATATAGACATGTATGTTGGAACTATGATCAAGGATCGATCCATTGATCTTCAATGAAGGCACTGAAGTTTAATCCCATGTAGAAAAGGGTTTTTTTTCTAGATGCAGTGGAAGTCATGAGGGAACTTGTACATGCACTTACTACTAACCTAGATTATGTGGGGAGACAACGTACACCTATTTTTCCATCATGTAGATGCAAAAAACTATCAGCACATACCGTGGAAGAAAAATTCTAGGGGTAGTTGAAGACCATCTTGTGCATATTGGCATTTGAAAAAGCTATGGCTAGTCTCAAAGAGTTACTTACATGGTCTCTAGGGAACCTACCATGAATATGAATCATCCATTGCACTGGGTGCAAAGGAGGTTTTTAGAGAAATAGTTATATCTTAATGAACTCATTGGAGGATATTAGGTACACTAAAGTCATGTTTGATCTAGGATCAAACATGAATATCTTACTAAAAAAATACCTAGGAATTCATGGATGAGTTGAATTTAGTGTACTCGTTGATACAATTGTGCTTGGTAAACTAGTCAAGGATATTCTCTATTGGTAGGATGGAGAAAATGGAGGTTGATCTTGATGTCATGAAGATATATGCCGAAATTGAATTCATCAATATACTATATGGAAATGATATCTACCCTACATTTTTAGGGATTGATTAGGATTTCAATAATTATGCTCCTAAACCTAAAGTAGAGATGGATGCCATTTGAGAAAGAAGGCCACAGATTCATTCAACCATTGTAACCCACACCAGGTGAGTGCTTTGTAGAACCATTGGAGGAATTTTTGGATGAGAATTATCTCAATCAGTTGTATAAACATACCTATGACATTAACAAGATTACATTAATCTTACAACAAATGGGGATGTAAGATAGCATAGCGTTGATTCATTTGAAAAAAACTCAAAAGTAGTCTTTAACCACTAGTAGAATGGAAACTATTAATAGTCCAATTGGAGGTGAACTCTATTGTAGGTATGTAGGCATATCAACATAAAGATAAAGGACCCATCAAGGTTTGATGTTACAACCAACGTGCACAATATTGTGTCTTAGGTGGAAAGCTAGATCATGCACATTCATATAACTGTAGTGATATACTTTTCTTTGGTAGATACCCTAGCATGATTGTGTCCAACCCATAATATGTTGTTGAATTCATGGGAAGTAATGGTAGAGGCATTGAAGACCCATTTTTCCATACCTAAGGGCTCCACCAACATATTACAAGTCTATTATCATTGAATTGTCTCTATGATTTAGTGGAAATTCTAACCTATGGAGACATGTGAATCGGTAGGAGAAACATTGGATGACATAGGATATTCCACTCCAACAATGGGTACATAAATTTTTGCACACCTTAGATTCATTTCCAGGGAACTCATGTAGAGTGGTTTTTGTTGAATTGGTGATCAAATCCTTTATATAGGTAGGTTGTGAACTAAAAAACATATGATTGTTAGTTGTGGGACAAGCACAAGAGAATTATACCTTCAAACAAATAACAAGAAATAATAAGTGCAATTAGATGAGGATTTATCCACAAGAATTATAGTCAAATAAAATAGAATGGAGGGAAAGCATAATACTCATATATTATTCCAATGGAAAAGCATTTCTTCTGATTTTGTTAAAAAAACTTGACATCTACACCTTGATGAACATGAAACCATGGTTAATTTTGATGTTGTCTCCTTATCAAAACAATTCCTATTCTTGAAGATCTTGATATTATATCCAAACTTGTTGACCATGAAACCCTTAACCTGATCAAAATCTACCTCACCTTCACCTTCTTTACCTTCAAAGGAATTTGGTACAAACAAACTAAAGGTATAGATATGGGGTTATCCCTTTCCTTTGTGGTTGCTAACATTTTCATGGAACATTATGAGACTTTAGCATTAAATAGATTTAATCTAAAAACCAACTGTTGGTTTTGATTTGATGACGATACCTTTGTTATTTTTCCTCATTTCCATCCCCTATTGAACTATTTATTTGACCATCTTAATAGAATTTCCACCCACATCCCATTCACCATTGAAATTCAAACTAAAAACTCTCTTCCCTTTTTGGATGTTCTCATTTCTCGTTAACCTAATGGAACTCTTACCCACCAAGTCTTTAGGAAAATGAATCACACTAACAAATACCTCCATTCCCACTCTCACCGTCACCCATCCCAAAAATCCATCGTTCTTAAAACTTTGGTAACTCAATCCATTCAAATCTTTGCTCCCCATTTCCTTAAGAAAGAAAAATCCCACCTTACTAAATCCTTTGTGGCCAATGGTTACTCTATCACCCAAATAAATAAATATTTCCAGTAAGCCCTCCATTCTAATTCTAAAAATTCCTCTCATCCTTCCCCACCTCTAGATCATATTTATCTTCCCTACATCCAAGCCATCACTAACCATATTTCTAAAATTTGGGTTAAAAACAATATCAAAAATATTTTAAAACTCTATAAAACCATAAATAGTTATTTAAAACTACTAAGGATAAATTTGATCCTATGCTTGGGCAAGGAGTTTACCAAATCCCATGCTCTTGTGGAAAATCGTACATTGGGAAAATTGACAGATCTTTCAAATCTTGGCTTAAAGAACACATAGCTAACACATTCCGCAACCACATCTCTAAGTCAGTTATTGATGAACACTCTCACAATTTCAAACACCTCATTTTATTCAACCAAACTATAATTATTTCCTCAACACCCTTTTACTCCTCTCACATTATATGAGAAGTGATAGAAATTTGAAAACATCTCAATAATTTTAATTGGGAAGATGGGTATAAATTAAACCAATCCTAAAAACCTACGATCCATCATCTTGCCCATTAGAACTTTTCTACCTTATTATCTTACTTTTATCCTCTTCCTCTTAAATGTTATCCTCATTTTTACCTTTTAACCTTTTAAATCACCCCCCACCCCCGTTTCTTATTCTTATTTGAATTTTTCCTACTTCATTACATTAGTTTCTTCACTCCTTCCTTTATTTAACTTCTTTAATTCATTTAATTTCTTAACTCGTTTTATTCTTTTTTTTTAATGCTCTTTTTTTTCTTCAATTCCTTTTAATTCTCTCATTCAAATTTACAAATTACTTTATTTACACCATATTTTAATTTTCACTCTTGATACTATATGATTATTTTTACTTGACCCTATCATCCTTTACTTTAATCACCATGGATATTTGTTTATTGGGTTATTTGACTTTATCTTGGTTATTCTATTCTTATTTTATAATGGCCATCTAATATTTTAGTATTTTATTCCAACAATTATCCATTAATTTTTTCCTTTTAAATCACACCATCATCACTCATTTATATCATTATTACAAATTTATGTGTCCCCGATGATGGGTGTAGTCTCCACTTGAAAAGTTGGACATTTCATAAACTTTCACACAATTTGCTTCTAGAAGGTTTAAGCAACATGATGGACATGTGATATCACCTTCATAAGAGTGTATGGATGTAAGTGGGCTCCAACAATCTCCTTGGGATGGGTCATTTTCCTAAAATTATATTTATAAGTATGGTGAATTAATAATCCTTGGTCCTTTGATAAAATAAAACAAACAAGGATGATGGCAATGGATGGTAGAGATGAATGATACATATTGTTTATCTTCAAGTTCATTTCTCTAGCATAACCTTGCAATTATTCTCCCCCTTTTCAAACAAAACACCATCTCCTTCTTTTATTCATAAAATTATAGATCCAATAGTGAACTATGTTTAATGTGAATGCTCCTGATCCAAGTGGGATGTTCTTGATTATACCCCTCGGGAGGCCAAAGGACCAATGATTTATGAGATGCAAGCTCAAATTTTCTTTGTACACAACCCTAGTGCTAATTAAGTTAGGCCTTTTACATTAATGTATTGTTAAAGTATCTAAGATATTATTATAGTAGCGTTTTGCAAGTATTGAATGATTTATTATGTGACTCATTAATTTTAGTGAAAGATTGGTCACACGATAAAAACAATTAGTCAACTAAATGTTTTGACTTGACTTGCTAGAGTGTTAAATATCCATGAGGTAGCATGATTATGAAATTTTATTTGAACTTGTGATGTCTTCATTAATAGTCACCTAAATGTCACACTTGAGTGAAATTTAGGTGACAATATTTTCCCCTTGATGTGTGAGGTTAGGATCACCTTTTATATCTTAAATAAATCATTTTTTCCCACACATTCGTTTGTTAAAAAATGAAGAGAGAGAGAGAAAACCAATGAGGGAGTACTACCCATGGACGAGTGACGAAGACCACTTGTAATAAAAACACAAAAACAATGAAAAAACTATCTTTTACAAATGAGGAAAGCATTCCCCTTCTCATGAAACTGTCAAAGAACATTATAATAGGATAAATGGGAAATTGGGGCCAAATTTGAACACCATGATTTGCATGTATGAATATAACTTCAATTACTAATAAATGGTGTTGTTCACTAAAGATCATGTATGGAAAAATTAATTCATAGGGGGGTGGAAAGTAATAATAGAGGATGGCACACTAGATAGGGATTATGGAGCATGTAGGGAGTAACTGGGAGGGTAGTTCCTGCTTGAGGATGGAGACAAATACCAAGGTACAAGAAACATGTCTACACACTCCCAAAATAAAATGAAGTTATGTTGATGTGAGTGAATGTGAAAGAGTGATGGATTGAAGGGCCCCTCAGAGAAGTAAGGACCAACAAGTAACCAATTTCGATGGACTAGGAATTTAATAAGGATATATGAGTTTGTCCAATGAGTATGAGACTCATGACTTACCTTGTATAGAGCATTAATGATGGATGACTTGGGCATCAATGATAACTAATATGACACATCATTACTTGGTGTCTAGTTATAAAAAAAGGCATTGTGAATACTTATGCAGAACAAAACTCAAGGACCATGTAAATAAATGAATACTAAGAGGATGAGTACGTTTATGTCTCATAATGTTGAGGTTAATAGTTGGAGAAGGAAAATCGAGGAAATCATAGTGGTGGAGTGAACTAAGATAAGAGAGATTTTATATACCACTAGAACCAATGTAATCACTAGGGACTTAATGAGAATGTTCCAACAAAGGGTGACAAGAATTTTTTAAACAAAAATATATGATATTCAATGATGAAATAAGATGAGTATTGATGTTTTCCTCATTTTGGTTTTTTGAATTTTATGGATTGTTTTGTATTTTTTTGTTATATAAAAGACAAAATAACCTAGATATGTTACAAATAAATATATGGGAGACTAAAAAATGCAACCAAGAAATTCTGACCTACATACGTGGAAATATAAATGAGATATGGAAGCAACTAGGGGTTGAGCCCCAAGGGTAGGTCTCCTTTATGGGATGATTAATGGTAGTGTAAAATGAATATGGTAAATGGGTCAAGGGGGAGGTGTGAGGAAACTGGAATTTTATGAATAATTAGCATAATAAACCGTAAAAATTGTGAACTTCTTGAGAGTGGGTCCACGTGATAAGAAGGAAGTGTAAGGCTTACTTTGGGATGGAGAAAATATAGACTCCCCATCCTAAAATGGAAATGAGTGTCATGGGTATAAACATCCAATGAGGTACTAAACCAAGAAAAAATGTCAAGTTGGACTACCATCGATTGGTAAGAGCTACATGGAATTAGACTATGTGGGACTACTTGCCAAGATGGGGTCAAACCTAGAGCTACATCAAAAGGGAATACAAGGGTGGAAAATGAAGCATAAGCAAAGGATATATAATTTATAAATTCCAATTTGAAGAAGTATACCTAAAGGGGTGGTGATGGGTCTTGAATGAAATCACAGAAATATGGATGCCTAATGAAACACCTGCACACATTAAATAGGAACCATGGTGTGAAAGTACTTGTAAAAATAAATCCAATAGTGCAAACAATGTAAAAAATTGAGTTCATGGCCTCCCATACCAATGATTAGAAAATGGTGAAGAAAATGGCCTTTAGGTGAAGCCTCTACACTTAAGAAATGAGTCTCACACCATGGAAGGGTTTAGAGTCAAGGAAATCAATTGTTCAAAGGTGTATAAAACATATCTCTCGAGCTTCCATATGGGAAAAATGAAATTTAGTGTTAACCAAATAGGGCAGGGCTTGCAAATTGAAAAACATTTCTACTTTGGTAATTTGGGAAATTTGTTGATGCACTTAAACATTTGGAGCTTGTTTCATTAGATTGGATTGATAGATTTTGGTTTTAATACCATCAAGTGAGATATCTCTTCATTCCTTCATTTGTTTTCGATTTCATTTTTATTTTTGGAGGCATGATGACCCATAATGAACCCCATTAGGGTTTCCATTGGGTCATATAGTTGTTGAGGGAACAACCATGAGACATTCACAAATTTTCTCTTGATATTCATTCCATGTTGAGGGATTTCTAAAGACCAAATGAATGAATATATTATGCATTTTTTTCATGGTAAACGACACCATCTCATGACCTAGTTTGAGGAATGGGTGTATTCTTGTGTCATGTGCCTATTTTTATGACAATTGTTCCATGTAAAGGCCAAATTGAGGAAATATCACATGGATGTGTCACATGTATGTTCTAAAGACATCCATGCCATGTCATGACCTCTATTAGAAATTGTTGCATGATAAAATGGAAGAGATAGTTTCAAAGAATTCACATGAATGACACAAAAAATATGGTATAAGCCATGGATATTAATTAAACTTGTATTTGTGTGTTTTGGTAGGATTTTCAATAGAAATGTTGATTGGTTGGAGGGAGAGGGACTATGGTGATATCTAGAGTAAGGTGGCTAGAAATTTTGTCATGCATGTAGATATAGTAGGTTATGGATTGGTAAAGTTTTCCAAGTTCTTGCTGATGCACTCCAATGAGGGGATGCTATGAGATATAGTTCATATGTGGTGTTTAGATGATGGGTACTTTGAAATGTAGGGTAAACATATGGTGTCGACTTGATGTACATTTCTTGAATGGAAGCCCCATCAAGTGGGTCAAGGGAGATATTTTCCCTCACTTGGAAGGGGGGCCATGGGGGGTGAATACCACTAACTAGTTGGTTCCATAGTATTATTGTGTTACATCAACCAAGGTATATGGGCCTATTTATATTGCATAAATTACTTTCTTGGGGATGGTGATCACTGTAACTATGGTGGTGGGGATAGTGGGGCCACTTGGGAACCAATGGATATTATGTGGAAAGATATACTTGGTTGAGTAGGTTTTGTTGGGAGCATTATTTGCATGGTCATCTATGCTATGGGATACAATACCTAAGAATTTTACCTACTATTTTTTACACGATAAAGGGGACTTTGCATTTTGGTCCCCCATTTTATCATTCTTTTATAAGCATGTACATTCCCTCAATCCTCAACATGTGATTAGGGGTGGAGGTCAATGAGAGTTGATGATGCACTTGGGTGAGTTTATGGAACATATGGGTGGTAGGAAGGTCAAAAAATACTTCACTCCTTGATATTTTTGCATTTTGGTAACAAGAACTGCTCATGCTTTTGGAGTACCCCTATGTTGGTATGGATTACAAGGTAAATCCTAAGCTACCAAATCCTTTGGGGAAGGGTTGGGGACTAATGGTTTATCACTTGTGATTATGTTTATACTAGCATATATTATTAGCTATATATTTTATTTAAATTGATATGTATGTGAGATTGATTTCTATTGGGTTTTGTGAGCAGACACAAGACCTGCCACACCTCCAGTTGCACCAAAAATAACCACTTCCATACTCATAGTACTAGGGTGATGATGAGGCCATTGTTATGACAAGGTAGGGTCTATGAGTCAATGACTATGGCAAGAAAAATATGTAGAGGAAAATAGGTGACAATCAATTGACTTGTGATGATTACTAGACTGGGTACTTCAAGGGGTCACTAAGTAGGGTTCATACAATATCAAGGATGAGGTGATTGATGCATGCACTAATATTACTATAGAGTGGAACCTTATATTGAGGAGAGATTCAATGGTTATTTACGCTGTATGAGACTAGGTTAGTGCTAGAGATGAAGGGGTTTGTGATACCCCCTAGAAAAAGGGTGTACTATCATTAGGCATCCCTACTCCACCATAGTAGGGGATTGAAGTTATGTATGGGAAATTCCCTCCTTTTATATAGATCGAAATCTTGCATATGTATCCCAATGGGAGTGAGACATGTTTTGAATATAAACACTATTGTTTGGAATGCTTATACACACACAAACACACATGATTTTTTTGGCCCAAATAAGTATGTGCATTTGTTCATGATTAAGAACAATATGTATCTTTGTGTTACTTTACCTATGTGATGGTTATCAGGTGATGATATATGTATATGAAATGTATATTTTATTTTTCATTCTTTGTAAATAATTTAGTGTGATAAATAACAATTCAATACTGCATTGCAAAGTTATCTATAAATTTATTTTGACTTCTAAGAACATGTGTAAATGTGATGGTATAAAAATTTCATGATATAAGCAAAACCCATAAATGTTTCCTAAAAATACTTGGATTGAAAATGTGGTAAATGTTATTAAATTTTGCAACGAGAAGCCACTAGTAAATTTGGGTCATTTTATAATGACACTTTCGATGTAATGCCGACATAATGTTATCTGGATATTGATGAAACTTGGCCCCTCCAAACGTCGATTCTGGTATCGTCTCACTTCCAAAAACATTTAAGGTTTTCTCACTTTTGATGTCTATGAGGGACATGTGTCTTCAAAGGCCCAATTGTACATTGGCACAAATGGTCGTCCAATTCTGACATTTAATTCGTCGGAAGTCAAAAGAACTAGAAACTATTCATCGACATTTCATTCATCAACAATCAAATGACCTATAAACTATTCATCAACGAAGGTTCTATATCGACCACTTTTTTGGGCATTATAAGTCAGATGAACTAGAAATTTTTCATTGATGAAGTCTCTATATCTGTCACATTTTGGGGCATTGTAAGTCAGATGACCTAGAAACTATTCATCGATAATATTTCTTTATCGACCATGTTTTCAGGTGTCGAAAGTTAGACAACCTAGAAACTATTTATCAAAAAAGTATCTATATAGACCACGTTTTAATTGTTGGGAGTGAGACAATGGGTCGTTATAAGATAGACACACTATAAGTGTTTAAAAAAAATATATATGGTAGTGCTAATTGCAATCAGTGTTGACAATGTCCTATATCATTGCTCACATTTTTTGCAATTTTGAAACCTAGTGAAATTTTGGAGTGGATCTAAATCCAGATCCAATCTGGGGATCCATAGATCCATGTCCACGGGATAGGGATTCAGTTACATAGAGAAACATTATATGACGTAATACCAATAATACGGAATCTAGGTTACTAGGATACAAATACAAATTTAGTTTTGTATACATTAAGGAACATTGTCATAAAACATTGGATATGATATGTCTATAGTATAATTATTATAATATCATAATTATTGGAAGAGGGTTACACTACCCACAAGTCCCATAGGGATTACAATATCACAAACAAACTCAAGGCTTTAAGTCATTAACATATTGTAAAGTGTCATGTCAATTACTTAACATGAGTAAATACTATACTATGAAGGGCTAGTAGGGTAGATGTATCATTTCAGTTAAGCACGGGCTATGAAAGTTAAGTTCCTCAAAACTGGCTCAAGATCTGTGAATGGCTTGAAGGGTCATCAATTAATTTATATTGGTATACTATAAAGGGCTGGCATGGCCCAAATATTGTGTCTTTACATGAGTAACTACTATATGTGAAGGCTTGGAGAGCCCAAATATTGCTTCATTTGATAGGTGTAAGTACTCTACTACAAACAAGTTTGCAGGGATTACATATCATGTCAATTAAAAACAAAGTTTAATGTTGTTTAATGCTAGCAAGAATTTCATAGACATAAAATGTCTTAGAAATGGGTTGAGTATGGAAGGAAAAAATATACTATTGCACTCAACATTTGGGGTATGGTTGATGGTATTATCCATTGTTTTCTTCTAAGATTTACCTCTCATATCTCAGTTTCTACATTTCAAAAAAATATATATAAAGTTTTAAATCCTAATCACTAGCTTGATTAAGGGTGTAAAAGCTTATTAAGGGGTCAAATTGAAATGTAGAGGGAAATTAATCTTGTGTAGGGGGCATATAATCAATTATGAGTATTTTTGTAAAATGACCCATGCCATTATCTAAAATGTCAAATACTTATATCAGAGGACATGTGTCATTTATTAGTTCTAATTTTATCATTACTAAGATGAAATAATGACTTAAAAGTTGGTTGCATTTCAAATATACCAAAGGATGAATGGTTGCAGGGTGCTACGGGAACTTCCACCTATCCCTATTTCATCATCACACAAATAGTTGGAGTGAATTCAAGGACATAGATCGTCCTACCTGGTTGTATGAGGATTCATGGAAGCTAATGAGTATCCAATCGCCAGTCATAAACATGAAAAGGTGGGGGTATTTTCACATATATGTACCTGTTGGCCAAGATATCACACTGATGGGATTTGTTTTTAAAAGAAAACAAATGTTGTGAAGTCTGGCATTTTTTTCTTTATATTGGTTTTATATGGTCGCTCATCATTTTGAATTGGTATCCATACAACCAAGAAATCCCTCATTCTTCTCGACGCATCCATTTTCTATAGAAGGATCTTATATTTTTGGTTGATGATCTGAAAATAGGGGGCTGACTTGTTTTTCTATGAAATCACCCTCTACTCCATTAAAATAAACTTCAGGACCTTGCTCAATGTCTTAGTTGTGCAAGAGAAATTGTGTTTCAAGTTTAGGCTTCTTTTATGTGTTTATGTGTGAGGTTATTTAAAAGGTTAAATGGTGTTTAAAGAAATAAAACAAAAAAATAACAAGCAACAAATATAACTAGCAACTCACAACAATAAGAACATGATAAAGGAGTTCACCCCCAACTGGGCTACATCTCCTTGAGCCTCCATCAATGGACTAGGCTCTTTGGGATTAGTTTTTCTAAAATTATTTTACAATATTTTGATCAACTCCAATGGATTTATTGATTGTACCATTGGGTTCATAATACATAAAAACCACAAAAATGACTAATAGAACTCTGAAAACGGGCCATGGCTCATCCGGGCATGACATCTTCTACATGTGGCCTTGAGCTTCCCTGAGCTTCCTTGTGGAAAAAACACTTGTAAAATTCCTCAAATGCCTTTGAAACCTGTCCCAATGTGTTCATATCATAACAATTAGTCAAAAATGACTATTAAGTCATAGAAAATAGACTTGGGCTCATCTGAGCATGACCTCCATCAATGGTGGCCCTAAGCTCCCTAGAGCTCTCTGAAACTTCAAGGTAGAAAAATCTGCAAACGAAGTCTCAAAATGCCTTTGAAAACTATTCCAATGGATTCAAAACATCCAAAAAGCCCTAGCTAGGTTTTTTTGGCACCTCAATTGGCCAAAAAATGAAGCAGATAGGCCTCCTTCTATTTTCCTCCTTCAATCTTGTTGTCTCTCATTCGCCAATTAGCACCTCCTATGTGAGTAACCTGGCTTCTGGGTGTTTCCCATGCCTAAACTCAAAACACGTGTGCATACCTTCAAAATGCACCAAAATTTCGCACCGTTAACATAATTAGGGCCCCCAAAGTCGGAGGTGTTGGGCACATAGGGGCCATATGGCCACGTCCCAGCGCAATGTTAGGCCCCTCATGCAAGATTGGATGAGTTCTTGACAAGTGGTTGGGCACATGGGTTGGAGGACCATTTTAAAAATGTGCATGAATATATGTGGCAAGGGTCATATGGGTGCATATAGAAACCGAGGGCTGGGGCTAAGCCCTAGCCCGGAACCCGCGCCCACTATTCAACATAGTTTAATTTAAATAATTTTAAAACTATTATATGGTAAGAAACACCATAAGGGTGCACCGGTTGGGCAACCTTTGCCAAAGAATTCCACTATGGGGATTAGGTCCGAGTTTCGACCCCCACGGAATCCATAAAATTTTACACACCGTAAACACAGTGCCACGTGGCACCATACCATTGGTCAACAATGTGCCACATGTCCTAACCTCATTTGCCCAAAACTGCCAACTCAACATCTACCATGTCATCAACTTCCATGTCAGCATATGATCATGCCATGTCATCATGTCTAATCAGCACCTACCACATCATCACCTGTATGGACTGTACAATAAACAACTTTTTGCATGTTTGGCAAATCGAACAGAACACGATATCTCTCTCATCCAATATCTGTTTGACCCTGTTCAAAGTGATTTGGGTTCATGACAATGAGGGCTACTCACCTGTTCATTTTGAAGTGATTCTGAATACTTTCATTTTTGGGCTAAGTTTTGACCCCTGGTCCAGATTCTAATCACACCTTCCCACTGAAAGGATTTTGGACCCACAAAAGCTGATGATTATCTACCTAAGCTTTAATACTCTTCTGCTTCCAATTTCTATCAACTGATTCTACTTGAAAAGTCTTTTTGGCAATCACCTAGGTACCTTGACATGCCTTGCACTACAACTAACTATGTCTCTCAACCACTATTCTCTAGCTGATGCTGACCCACTGTTCTCTTTGTGCTTGGAAGACTGACAACCTTCCCATTGAGAAGCAAGTTCCTCTTGTGAAATCTTTGGCATCAACACAATCCACTCTACAATGGATGCAATTTTTTTTTCCTACGACATCTTGTCACAAAGAAAGCAAACCATCAATCTTGAAAACAAACTTTATACAAGATGGAAAATGACGCCAACAAATTCTTTTTATTCTTCAGGTAAAAATGTTCGCATCTTGTACTTCATCAAAGTACATGGCGTTTTCCTTCATCTTGGTGTACTCAATATTGACTTACAAGACAACAAACACCATCGACTAAACATAAGTCGAAAAACATGATCGACACAAAATAGTCGTCAAGACAACATCAACACAAGTCGAGACTCATTCGAAACATATCGACATTCCAAGAGTTGACATTCATGATACACAATCATGTTACAATCATGAGTCACTCGTAATGAACTATCACAAAGTTCATTGTTTACACATACAAAATCCCATGCATGTGCATAGCTCTTCAACTCTCCTTCAAGTACAAACATAAGTACATAAACCCAAAAACATGTGGGTACATAAGAGCTGAAAATGAAAAGCTAATTGGCTGCAATAAGTGAGTATCATGCTCATCTTTTACATCCTCCTGGTGAAGTTGTGCAACAACAAGAATGCCTCCAATAGAATTGCATTCACATGCAAACTTGCATCATACAAGTTATGATAAAATATTGAAACTTGTTATACTTTCAACAGAAATGAATACATAATGCTGAAATGTGCATCTACAAACAAAGAAATGCAAGCCTTACTTGCTCAAGAAATCTAACCATTTCTTACCAAGCCAATTCAATGGTGACTTTTTGTACTGAAAATTGTCTTCCTGTGAATCATCTTGAGTCACATCAATGATGGAATCTCCTCTTCCATTCTTTCCAATCTCTTTATCCATCTACTTCTCGTGTTATGGATGAGTGGTTGGATGCAATGTCCAACATTGGTCAATGAGATGACCCCTCTTATGGCAGTGAATGCAAATCTTTTGCATCTTCTTTTCAAGTTTCCTTTGCTTGGAAAGTTTCCTGAATGTGGTCAATCTTTTCCAACATCTTTAAACATGATGGTTATCTAAACCGCAATATGTACATGGGCTTTTTCTTCCATTTTTACATGAAAATTTACCATGCTTAACATAATCAAAAGAAACCGAATTAAAGGCAGAAATATACCTTGAACATTCACCTTTATCGCCTTCTTGAGGAGGTGCATTTGAAGAGTTACCATCTCTCTTTTGAAGACCAAAAAAAATGTTTGTGTCCTCATGGCTGTCACAACTCTCTTGTTTCACACATTTGCATTCATCTTGAATACACACTTTGCATGCTTGAGGGATTGAACTTGCAACAAAAGTCCTTGAACATTCACCTTTATCGCCTTATTGAGGAGGTGAATTTGAAGAGTTACTAGCTCTCTTTTGAAGACCAACAAAAATTTTCTTGTCCTCATGGTTGTCACAACTCTCTTGTTTCATATATTTTCATTCATCTTGAACACACACTTTGCATGCTTGAGGGATTGAACTTGCAACAAAAGTTGTTCTTGGAAATTTTTCCCTTGTCTCCTCAACTTTGGAATATGCTCCATCTTTTTGCGCATATCCAAGACCCCAATACTTGGGCCTCTCCTCAACAATGCCTTGTGCATGCTTGCCTAACCCTCTACCTTCATAGCCCATTTTTAACAATAACTTTGACCCTATTCCTCTTGTGTGATTTTCAAAAACACCAAAGCATTCAACTTGAGAGGAATTTGAAGAAAAACCAACATTACATACCTCATGTTCATGCATGTACTTGGTAAGGGTTTCCTTTGCCTCATGGAGTTGAGTCTCCATCTCATGCAACTTTTCAAGAAGTTGGTGCTTCTCCTCCTTCATGGCCATCAACTGCTCTTGAAGGACAATGCTCTCCTTGCTATCTTCCCACATCTCCTGCACCATATCTCTCATGGTTGCAAACTCCTTCAACATATMTTTTTCAAAGAACTTGTCTAATAAAGATGTATGAGAACTCTTACTATTTGAAGCTTCCTCCATCCTTGCAAGATATCAAACTTAACCACAAAACTTGCACAATAATACCAACAACTAAATCTCTAGCTATCAATGACAATCACATGAACAAAACTATGCTATGATACCACCTAATCTGAAAATAGGGGGCTGACTTGTTTTTCTATGCAAGCACCCTCTACTCCATTAAAATAAACTTCAGGACCTTGCTCAATGTCTTAGTTGTGCAAGAGAAATTATGTGTCAAGTTTAGGCTTCTTTTATGTGTTTATGTGTGAGGTTATTTAAAAGGTTAAATGGTGTTTAAATAAATACAACAACAACATAACATGCAACAAATATAACCAACAACTTACAACAATAAGAACATGATAAAGGAGTTCACCCCCAACTGTGCTACATCTCCTTGAGCCTCCATCAATGAACTAGGCTCTCTAGGATTAGTTTGTCTAAAATTATTTTACAATATGCTTCTCAACTCCAATGGATTTAATGACTATACCATTGGGTTCAAAATACATAAAAACCCCAAAAATGACTAATAGAACTTTGAAAATGGACCATGGCTCATCCAGGCATGACCTCTTCTACATGTGGCCTTGAGCTTCCCTGAGATTCCTTGTGGAAAAAACACCTATAAAATTCCTCAAATTCCTCTAAAACATGTCCTAATGTGTTTAGAGAATAACAATTAGTCAAGAATGACTATTCAGTCACAGAAAATAGACTTGGGCTCATCTGAGCATGACCTCCATCAATGGTGGCCCTAAGCTCCTTAGAGCTCTCTGAAACTTCAAGGTAGAAAAACCTGTAAAAGAAGTCTCCAAATGCCTTTGAAATTATTCAAATGGATTCAGAACAACCAAGAACCCCTAGCTGGGATTTTTCGGCACCTCATTTGGCCAAAAAATGAAGAAGATAGGCCTCTTGCCATTTTCCTCCTTCAAGCTTGTTGTCTCTGGTTTTCCAATTCGCACCTCCTGTGTGAGTAACCTAGCTTCTGAGCATTTCTCATGCCTAAACCCAACACATGCACACATTCCCACAAAATGTGCCAAAATTTCACACTGTTAATGGAATTAGGGCCCCCAAAGTCGGAGGTGTTGGGCGCATGGGGGCCATATGGCCACGTCCCAACACAATGTTAGACCCCTCGTGCAAGATTGGATGAGTTCTTGACAAGTGGCAGGGCACATGGGTTGGAGGACCATTTTAAAAATGTTGTTAAGAACCAAATATTGAATACAAAATCACCACAACATATATACATGAACAATATGAAAAATCTCCTTTATTACTATCAAACCCTTGAGGTAGGGCAACACCGTACAGTGGATCCTATTATGGAAGGGATCCTCTTCTGTTCACTTGAATCTTCGAGGGGGCATCCTCCTATTGAGCTACCACTCCAAATACAATATTTCTCTTCATATCTCATTACATTGCTTGAACCCCTTTATATAGTGTTACCATCACCCAAGAACATTATAGAGGAGAAATCTTCTAGAAGTAGAACCTTCTAAGAAGTCCTCTTACATTTATTATATCTAATTACCCATTTATTATACCTAACTACCATAGTGAGACTTATTTAATAATATAGTGGACCTAGTCCACCTTACATTGAATGACCTCCATTATTATCACTATGGGCCCTCTGGGCCCCCCCACTACCTCTCTAGCTACCTTACATTCCATCCCCCTTATGAAAGCATTGTCCTCAACGCTT
>ML776849.1:3976376-3996264 GCA_009831015.1 Picea engelmannii | reverse complement strand
TTATCACTATGGGCCCTCTGGGCCCCCCCACTACCTCTCTAGCTACCTTACATTCCATCCCCCTTATGAAAGCATTGTCCTCAACGCTTGATGTACAACCATATACCAGGGTCCCATGGATAATTGTGGACCATAATGTTGAATAAGACTGGAGAACCAAGGTCCCATGTAGAAAGGAAAGCCACCATGCTGAAGTAGTCCAACCACCATTGTAAGCCTGGGTCCCATGTCCAAGTGTTCATGTGAACTCCCCGTGGAAGATTTTGAAACCCAATAACCAACTCAAAATGATGCTCCAAAGACTGACACCTATCATGTGGATCCAAATAAGAATATCCATCCACATAGTGAAAAAGGGTTGTAGCAGAATCTGGAAGGAATAATATCATTGTAGAATATGCATGATGGACACTGGTAATAATCCTTGGCTCTCGATTTGTCACATTGATGTTGTCTACAGAAGGTGGATTAGAGTCATCAAATAAAATATGAAAGTGGTTGTCATCCCAGAAATGACAACTATCCATATACCAATCATCACAATCAGCCTCAAAATCATACCAAGCATATATTTCTTGATTATATTCATCCCTGATGTCCGCCATAAGAAATATTTGTTGCATGTTATCCAGTGAATCTCAAATACTACAAAAACTATCATTGAGGTCATTTGCAAGGTCATACAATTTAGCATCCAATGTGTCATACAATTTGGATTTGAAAGATTCAAGAATTCCCTTGAGGGTTTTAGAGGAAATAGCCATCTGAGCACCCTATGAACTCTTCAGTCCCACATCTTTCATGAAAAAACCCAAAGATTAGAACAATAAGTTACTGCAGAAAATCGCGACGTTTTCTGGAAAACCCTAAAAAACTGTTGAATTTAAAATGCTCATAACTTCACTTTACAGACTCCGTTTCGACTGATTTGTTTTTTGAAATTGGGTGACATTGTGAGAGGAACTTAGATATGTAATTTATTTTGGCAAATTATGCCTCCAGATGCTACAAAAATAAAAATTAAAATTGCACCGCCATTTGCGGAAAAAACCCTGAAATTTGCAGATTTTAAAACTTCAATATCTTGACTTCCCGAACTCCATTTCGGATAAAAAAAAATTAAAACTTGGGTGTTTTTCTGAGAGGAACTCAGATACACAACTTGTTTCTACAAATTTTTCACAGAAATATATTGAAAATTTTTGGAATGTCGCGGCCCTCTTTTTCTTCTCCAAAAACAAAATCTGCAAAAATAAAAAATATTTTCCCACAATGTCTATCAAGGAAAGTGCTATGATACCACTTGTTAAGAACAAAAGACTAAATACAAAAGCACCACAACATATATATAAGAACAATATGAAAAATCACCTTTATTACTATCAAACCCTTCAGGTAGGGCAACACCATACAATGAATCCTATTATGGAAGGGATCCTCTCCTGTTCACTTGCCTCTTCGAAGGGGCATCCTCCTATTGATCTACCGATCCAAATACAATATTTATCTTCATATCTCATTACATTTCTTGAACCCCTTTATATAGTGCTACCATCACCTAAGAACATTCTAGAGGAGGAATCTTCTAGAAGTAGAACCTTCTAAGATGTCCTCTTACATTTATTATATCTAATTACCCATTTATTATATCTAACTACCATAGTTGGCCTTATTTAATAATATAGTGGACCTAGTCCACCTTACATTGAATGACCTCCACTATTATCACTATGGGCCCTCTAGGCCCCCCCACTACCTCTCTAGCTACCTTACATGGACCTATTCCACCTTACATTGAATGATCCCCACTATTATCACTATGTGCCCTCTGCCCCCCCCCCCCACTACCTCTCTAGATACCTTACAAATGCATGTGAATATATATGGCAAGGGTCATATGGGCACATATAGAAACTGGGGGATAGGGCTAAGCCCCAGCCCGGACCCCGTGCCCACCATTCAACATAGTTTAATTTAAATAATTTTAAAATTATTATGTGGTAAGAAACACCATAAGGGAGTGCCGGTCGGGAGGCCTTTGCCAAAGTGCTCCACCATGGGGGGCAATTCTGGGGTTCGATCCCCATAGACTCCATAAAATCTTACACACTGTAAACATAGTGCCACATGGCAGGGCCACGTGGCACCATACCATTGGTCAAAAATGTGCCATGTGTCCTAACCTCATTCACCCAAAACTGCCAACTCATCATCTTCCATGTCATCAAATTCCACGTCAGCATACGGTCATGCCATGTCAGCATGTCCAATCAACACATACCACGTCATCACCTGTATGGACTATACCAACTGTACAATCAACAAATTTTTGCCTGTTTGGAAAATCGAACAGAACTCGATATCTCTCTCATCCTATGCCCATTTGACTCTCTTTGAAGTGCATTGGGTTTTTTATGACAAGGGCTACAGATCTGTTTGTTTTGAAGCGATTCTGAGCACTTTAATTTTTGGGCTAAATTTTGACCCCTGGTCTAGATTTTGATCAGTCGAAGTAGTTGATATGGGAAAGGGTGGACATGTGAATAGGAAAGAGCCTCAAGGGCATGAGATCATGGAGGCTTATGAAGACAGTTGCCACATTTTTGATCGGGCAGGTTGGTATTTATTATGTACTAAGATGGATGGTCATCATTATGCTACATCTAGGTCATTTGCTAAGAGTTTCAATGGACAGTGGGCCCTAATTGAAAACTTGGTCATGCAAGTTACGGAGAATTCCATAGCAGCTATTTTCAACCTCCCGATTGATGGCGAAAAGTTGTTTAAAAACAAATTTATTACAGGAGGAGATGTAGATTAGTTTTTGAAACCTGAACATAGAGACCCTAATTGGGCCAAAGAAATTCCTAGGGATTGGATTTCTGATGAATGGATGGAACCCTTACTCATGCTTAAAAGATTCATCACATGTGAGGGGTGTTATTCTATCATATTTTTATTTCATCTATAATTTCTGCTTCATCTGGAAGGAACTAAGAGAATGAATCTACCCTATTATTTCTTGAGGGATATTAAAAAGATGGTCATGAAGGTCCAAGCAAACCCCAAAATCCCTCCTCATGGAATTTATCAGTAAGGATTGATTAAAGTGGTTGTCAAAGTCGAGTTGGGGAAATTGCAGAAGACTTGGAACCAATTTTTGATCTGGTTTTGAGAAGAAAGTACATCCTCCTGCTGCAAAATCACATGATGATTTTGTTAAGCCTGAACAAGAAACTCAACCTGGCACCAGTTGATCAACTAATGAAAATAAGGGTAAGAGATCATCTTGTTTTAATATTTCAGATGAGTCAGTGGAAGTTGTGCCAACTATTCTGCATGTAGATGAAGAGTATTCTCGTATCCTAGGTGGAGGTAAGCATACATTTCATGTTGCCTAGAAGACTTACTCTAGAAGGACTCAACGATATGTAAAACCTACGGTATTGGGAGAGGATAAAAAATCCGAGACAATAGAGGAATTGGTGGATCTTGTACATCACAAAGATAATTCCCCAAAGGTCATTACTCCCAGCTCAAGCTCCTATAAAGAATATGTTTCTCAATATAAAATTGTAATGCGGAAGAGGAGCACCAAGCCTCAAAATAAATTTAGGTTGACATCCAAAGTAGTGTATGATCCTTCCATTAAATAGAAGGTCATCATTATTGATGAAGAATCTGCTAAACCTATGGGAAAGCCATCTACAAGAAATAAAATACCTGTCACTAAGCCTGAGAAGAATAAATTCAAGAAGGGTGGTCTGATCATAAATAAAAATACTATCACTAGAAAAAATAGAGTTTCTACCAGAAAACAGGGTAAGAAGAATATGAAAATCCCAAACCCTAAGATCAGATCTGAAGGGAATGAGCCTAAGAGAATTCAAACCTAATCTCAATCTAATCAGACCAGAAAGGATAGTTTAGAATTGTTGGCAGAACAATCTTCTTCAATCTTTCATAGAAATCTATCAATTTGAAAATACCACCTCCAGGGTAAATCCGGTTTTTTAGATTAAAAATGATGGATGATGGAAAAATCTATTTGTTTCCTGTGTCTAAGTTATCATGCCCCTTTTTGGCTATGACCAGCTACAACCCAGGAAAAGGAAGGAGTTGAAAACATGCAGAACTGGTTTTTTGGTAGGTTGCTACAGGAAGTTCCCACAGTCACACACACAAAAAAACATGCTTGCTACACAAACACTTGTAGCAACCAATTTTGCAGCTAAACTTGGATAGATTAATCTTTTTGTAATAGAGGAAGTCTATAACTATGCTATAATATTATAGATCATGTTATGAAGCTATACATTTTTTGTGGATCTAAAAGGCTACGTTGGGATACAAATATAAATACAAATTAGTCACCAGGACTGTGTTGTCAAAGGATGGATTAGGATGGATCTATGAAGATTAGATATATTTGGGAAGGGTAAAGAGGACCTTGCAATGATATCATCTGAATGGAGAACAATTCAAGAAAAGAGTTTTTTATGCAAGGTTTTTTCCTTGATCCTAAGAGGTTTTTTGTAAAACTGTTACTATTTTATATATCAACAATCAAAGGATGAAATTCATGTTGAGTTTTTGTAGGGATTGGTTTTGAGTTGTGCCTGATAGTCAGGATTGACCATAATTACATGTAAATAATTCAAAACACTATATATGAAATGATGTAGAAGAATAAGGGGTTGAATCCATGTTTTAGCTTGATATTGCATTGTTAAAGATTGTGTTGATCTATCTTTCCTGTGTAAAGACTTCAATTGGTAATGAAATTGGTGGTTAGTATGTTATCTTTATTTGTTTATCATCTTCACATTTTCCTCTAAACACTTAGTTGTTGTTATATGAGCTTATGAAAAATGATTTTGTGCTGAGAAGGTTGCTTTAATAGGTTTTAGTAATCTTTGCCACATTGGTGTTTTCTCCTTAAATCTTATTTAGAATGAATTCTAGAAAATGTTTTTTCTTTGTTGCATAAAGACATTAAAGACAAGATTTGTTATTGGTGTATTTATCATTCTTTGTTTTTCCCTTTCTCTCAATCACATCACTTAAATCTTAAACCTCTAGCCATCAGTTTTGTTTACTTGAATTGTTTCACTTAGGTAAGTGGTCTTAACAGATTTGATCATTATTCCCCTTTCAAATCAAGCAAGGATTTATCCAACTTAAAATCCCTATTGAAAATTTTGAAAAAGGATGTGTTAGGCTTGACTCAAATAGTAGTCTTGAGTTGAATTCTAGCGCTAACATATTTTTGCATCATTGTCGGGGACGAAAATGATGAGACTTTCCATGTGTAGAATGACATAAGTTTATAGATCTAGTTGTAGATGGTGAAACTATAACTAGACACAAGTTTACTGCAATATATTTTCATCTGGTGACTTCACATTAGACACTATGGCTCCAAAGAGAAAGGGGACTAGAGCCCATCCAAAATATCCAGATGTGCCTATTGTTTCAGACCCTAAGAAGATCCTGAAACAATACAAATCTCTTAAAAAATTAGGATCTAAGAAATTGTTTCTTTTACCTCCTTTTGAAGAATCCACCTCGGGGAAAAAGGAATTTGTAGAACCATAATCATTTTACACACCCTATCCTGAGAGTAGATATAAATCTGAGGAAACTTTTGAATTCCATGAAGAAACAGAGTACCCTCCCTTAGAAAAGATCTTAATCCTTGAATAAATGCAAGAAGACAAACCCACTCTTAGCCTCCAAGTTGATATCCTTGTTGCTGAGAAACGTCCTGAATAAATTCTCCAGTCCTCTCTTAAGATGTAATTGGTGAACATCCCTAAGACCTCATCACCTCAATCACCTCAATCACCTCAGTCTCCACATACAAATCAACCTTTAGGTGGTCAAATAATGGCTAGTGCAAAACCTCCCAATTCAATGGATGCTATCAGGGATTCCAGATATGCACCTTTAGTATTACCAAATAATCTCCATCCTCTCTTGAAAAATGATTACATGAAGTACCTTCCAAGGTTTGACAATGAAGGGGAAACAACTGTAGAGGAGAATTTAACTTCTTTTTATTTCTTTTCTGACAATTTCCAAGTGGATTATGATGATGTGTGGATGAGGATTTTTGTTCAAAGTTTAGATGGAGAAATGAGGAAGTGGTCCAAGAACCTTAAAGATAACTCTATTACCACCATCACATACCTTGATTCCACCTTCTTGACAAAGTGGGGAGACAAGCAATATTATTTGTATTACATGACAGAATTCAGAAATCTCTGAAGAAAGAATGGTGAATTTATCTTTGAATTCTCTCATAGATTCAATCGGATGTACCCGAAAATACCAAATTATATCAGGCCAACTGAAAGGTTAGAAAAGGTCACTTATGCTAATGCCTTTGATGCTGATTTTTGTTTTTTGTTGAGGGAAATAAGATCAACCACTTTGGATGATATGAAATATTCAACTCTTGAAGTTGAATCCAACTTTCTATCATCAGAATAGTTGAAGAAGAGATTAGATAAGGGAAATCTAAAACAAGAATATAAGTCGTATGCATCAAATACTAAAAATCAAAATATTTCCTTGGAGGAGATGACAATAAAGATGGAGGAAATGTCATATGAACTATTTAAAATCAGATTGGAAAAACAAAAATGGAATGCACCTCAAGAAGGAAATCAGAATATAAATCAATATATAAGACCTTATAAGCCTCAGATCATGCAGATGGATAAGAAGAATAATGATGATAAAAAAAATTAGACACCTCTGTAGAATAATTACATTGAAGAGAATCAAGAAGATGAAGATGTAGATGAATATATGGACATTCATTTGTTCGGAGATGAGAATTATCTCAGTCAACTAACACAGAATGAATATGAATATTCATTGAATTCACAGGCTGAAGGAAGTCCAAATAATATTCTTTGTAATATAGATCAACAAGGGTACAATCTTAGATCCAAATCAGCTCTTGCAAAATCATCTCCTCAAAAAGATAAACTTGTTGTCCCAATAGTATAGGCAGGCAACAAGAATCTTGAAAGAAAGCAAGTACAACCAACTATGAAAGTATCAACCCTGGAAGAAGACAAGTTCTCATCTCCTTTCATCCTAGAACATGAGATAAGTAAGATCATAATTCCTATTCCTCTGACCAAATTGGTTAAAACAAATTCTTATAGAAGTCAAATTTTGAAATAGTTACAACCTTTTTCTTTTTATCCTATTACTGATATGATTAATCCCCAAGATGAAAAACCCACTATTGTCTTAGGTCCAATTGTATAAGAGAGGGATGACTCCACTCCTCAGTTTTGTGTCTCATTAAATGTCCATGAAAAGATACTTCATAACTTCATGTTAGATTCTAGAGCCTCCCATAATCTTATGCCAAAGGTTGTCATGGAAGAACTAGGGTTATAAATCACTAAAGCATACCATGATATATTTTCTTTTGATTCCAAAAAATTCAAATGCTTGGGGGTTATCAAAGACCTTGTTGTTTCATTATTTCAAATCCCAGCCAAAAGTTTAATCATGGATATAGTTGTGGATGCTATCCCTCCTAGATTTGGTATGTTGTTGTCCCGATATTGGTGTAAGAATCTTGGGGGATCTCTTCAAATGGATCTCTCTTATGCCACTATACCTATGTTTGGAGAGGAATTTAGAAGACTCTATCATGAGGCTCAATTGGCTTATATTATCAGTGACAATGATAATCATGTGAATCATCATATCTATACAATTGATGTGGATTTGGGATCCTCTATATTTCATATTGATAATGTTTTCCAAAAACATTTTCCTTTGACAAAATCATCTGGTGCCCCACAGTCTGCTAAAAATCAAAATCTTCTATGAAAATTATACTTTGATGGAGCCTCATCCAGAGAAGGTGCAGGAGTAGGTGTAGTGTTGATTTCTCCTGAACATGAATTCATTACCCTATCTTAAAAGTTAGAATTTGATACAACAAATAACATTGCAGAGTATGAGGCATTGTTATTAGGTCTCATGGCATCTAGAGAAATGAAAATTCAACATTTGAAGGTGCATGGGGATTGTGAACTCATTCTACAACATGTTGGAAATGTATATCATACAAAGAATACTCAGTTGAAAGACTAAAAAAATGAGGTATGGGATGTTGTTGAAGCCTTTTTTCTGTCTTTTAATATTGTATATATTCCAAGAAATCAGAATGAGCAGGCTGAATCACTAGTTGTGGAAGCAAGTATTTTTAAACCTCCTTTGCCCCCAAATATGAAATATGAGGTTGAGGTTAGGTACAAGCCATGTATTCCAGACAATGTCAAGCACTGGAGAGTATTTGAGGAGGATTCTAAAATCAGAAGGTTCATTGAAGCTATAGATGATTTTTCTTCAATCCATATTGATCAAGATGAGGATTTGGATGAGGCTAACCAGAATTTGAATTTTCATAATATGATTATTGGGCATAAGATTTTTCAATTTCCTACTTATCATATTCCAAAATGCCTTGTACCTCTCAAAAGAAGTTTTTATCATAATGATGTTCATGTGAAGCTTCATAATCCAAAAAAAGAAGCATAGGTGATTGATTGCAATCTTGGGACTACTGCAAATCCCAATCATGTTAAATGATCAAAATTCCTATGAGAAAAATACCGAGCTAAATATGAAGAATTGTTGAAGGATTTCACTGATAGTTTTTCATGGAAATATGAATATCTTAGGAACTTTGATGAAACTGTCATTCAACATAAGATACCTTTGAAAGAGAATGTAAAACCTTTCAAGAAGAAATTAAGGAAGATTAATCCTCTCTTGTTACCCATTATGGATAAGGAATTCAAGAAAATTTTAGATGCTAAAATCATTGTACCCTTGAGGTTCTCTGACTAGATAGAAAATATGGTGCCCGTGAAAAAGAAGAATGGTGAAATCAGACTTTTTGTCGATTTCATAAATTTGAACAAATGTTCACGGAAAAACAACTATCCAATTCCCAAAATGGAACATATACTACAGAGGGTGGTAGGATCTAGCAGGCTGTCTATGATAGATGATTTTTCTGGATACAATCAGGTAGTTTTTCATCCATATGAAATATATAAGACATCATTTATAACACCTTGGAGTACTTTTATGTATGCCCGTATGCCTTTTGGTTTGATGAATGTTGGGGGCACTTTTCAATGAGCCATGGATATTGCCTTCGTAGGAGATAAGGATAAGTTTTTGGTCATATATTTGGATGAAATCACTGTATTCTCTAACTCGTACGAGGAGCATATACGTCATTTGAGACAAGTACTTCTAAAGTTCAGAAGGTATGGTATTTATTTAAATCCAAAAAAGTCTCATTTGCTTTAGAACAAGGGAAATTACTAAGGCATATTGTTTGTGATGATGGAGTTAAAATTGATCCTACTAGAGTGATAGCTATTCAAAATATTTCTATCCATATAACTAAAAAGGAAATCTGGTCTTTCCTTGGGAAGCTAAAATTTCTCAGAAGATTTATTTCCAACTTTGTTGAATTGGTCAAACACATAAATGGCATGTTGAAGAAAGGTAGTGAGATCAAATGGAGAAATGAAGCCAAAGATTATTTCCAGTCTATTAAACAAGATATTTCATAAGCCCCTATTTTGATTAGCCCATATTTTGAAAAAGAGTTCTTGATTTTTTCTTTTGCATCTCAAGATACTTTAGTAACTTCTCTTTTGCAGAAAAATTATGAGGGTTTGAAAAACTCATTTCATTCTTTAGCAAGGCACTTCGAGATGTTGAGTTAAAGTACAATATTATGGATAAGAAAGCCTTTTATTTGGTCAAATCACTAAAGTCTTTTATGTTTTATGTTCTACATTTCAAATTCATTGCATATGAACCATCTAGTGCTATTAAAGACATATTGACTCAACCAAACAATGATGGAAAGAGAAGTAAATGGATATCTAAGCTATTGGAATATGAAATGGATATCAATTCGACTAAGTTAATCAAAGGGTAGGGGTTAGCTAAGCTGCTAGGTGATTCAGATTGTAGAGCTCTGGGAGTTGACTACATCTGTAATAATTCAGGAAATTAACATCCTCAAACCAACAATTCTTGAGTAAATCAAAATATTGTTGAGCTACAGAAATATCCTTTATTTTCTTTAGAATTTCAAAGCTCCTCCATGAATGGATACACCCAAAGTAAGATCCCTGAAACTCAAAGTTGTTAAGTATTATGTAAATAATCAAAATCTATTTTGGAGAGATCCTTCTGGATTTTTACTGAGGTGTCTTGAAGAACAAGAAGCATCAAGAGTCATATCAGAATTTCATGGAGTGTGTTGGTGACATCACTTCTAAAAATCCACTCCATATAAAATTATCGGGGCTGGGTATTATTGGCCTACTCTATTTTATGATGTTTTTGCAAAGGTTAGATCATGTGAGAAATTCCAAAGGTTTGCTAGAAAACAAAATCTTAAGTTCTTACCTCTGAAGCCTATAAACATTTCTGCACCTTTCCAACAATGGGATTTGGATTTCATAGGTGAGGTCCACCCTCCATCCAGTGGCCAACATAGATGGATTTTGAAAACTATAGATTACTTCATGAAGTGGATTGAAGTTGTAACTACAAGGAGGGAAACTGAGAAGGTAATTATAAGATTTCTTGAAGAGAATATTTTGTCTAGATTTGGTTGTCCATAAGTGGTCATTACTGATAATGCTCCAGCTTTCAAATCCACTAACATGGTAAAGTTATGTGAGGACTATGGCATTAAGATTAGGCATTCTACTGCTTATTAACCACAAGGTAGTGGCCTAGCTGAATCATCCACTAAAATCATGGTTAAGATCATTATGAAGATTTTGGAAGATAATAAGAGAGCTTGGGATTCAAAATTGAAATATTCCTTGTGGGATGACTGTTTTAGCACAAAGAGAGCAATTGGAACCTCACCATTTCGATTAGTGTATGGAATGGAAGCATTATTTCCTATATAACTTGCTTTTCCAGTTGTAAAATTTCTACAAGAAATTGAAGCTTAACCTAATGATGCTATCAAAAGAATTTTCCAGATTGTAGAATTGCAACAAGAAAGAGAAAAACTCCTTGATAAGTCACATCAACATCAACAAAAGATTAGAGAATATTTTGACAAAAAAGAAAAAACGGAGCAATTGTTATCTGGGGATTTGGTTCTCAAATGGGATGCTCGCAGAGAAGATCATAATGGGAATTTTTATAGCCTATGGTCAGGTCCATTCAGGGTGGATAATTTTTTGAACAACAATACTTTCCTATTGCAAAATTTGGAAAGTGAAGATGTTTTCGGTGGCCCAATAATTGGGCATTTTCTGAAGAAATTCTTTTACTAAAGCCATTGGTGGCTCAAATTTCATTGTAAATATTTGTATGGTGTGGTAGTTAGATAATAAAGGACTCCATATCCCAATGGAACCATTCCGCTACTTATTCTTTTAGTTTTCAGTATTAGTTTTGATTTTTTCATTTTTTTATATTTTGAATAAAGTTCCACCCATCTTATGGAGTTGAAACAGATACACTCTGTAGAATAACATGGAAGATAGCTTGAAAGAAACATAAGGAACATGTCTACTCAAATTTCTTGGAGTTCCACAGGGGGAACTCCATCCCCCATGGAGCCATTGTTATCACCCATTTTGTTCTTCTAAGATTTACCTCTCATATCTTAGTTTCTACATTTCAAACAAAATTGTATAAAGTTTTAAATCCTAATCACTAGATTGATTAACGGTGTAAAAGATTATTAATGGGTCAAATTTAAATGTAGAGGGGTGCTTATTCTTGCGTAGGGGGGATAGGATCAATTATGAACATTTTTGTAAAATGACCCATGACATTATCTAAAATGTCAAATCCTTATATCATAGGTCATATGTCTTTTGTTAGTTCTCATTTTATCATTACTAAGATGAAATAATGACTTACAAGTTGGTTTCATTTCAAATATACCAAAGGATGAATGGTTGCAGGGTGCTACAAGAACTTCCACATGTCTTTGTTTCATCATCACACAAACAGTTAGAGAGAATTCAAGGACATAGATCTTCCTACATGGTTGTATGAGTATTCATTATAGCTAATGAATATCCAGTCTCTAGTCATAAATGTGCCAAGGTGGGGGTATTTTCACCTATACATACATGTTGACCAAGATATCATGCTGGGGAGATTTGTTTTTAAAAGAAAACAAATGTTGTGAAGTTTGGCATTTTTTTTTGTGATCTTGGTTGTATATGGCCGCTAGTCATTTTGAATTGGTATCCATACAACCAAAAGATCCCTCATTCTTCTTGACACATCCCTTTTATATAGAAGGAGCCTATATTGTTGGTTGAAGCAATTGATATGGGAAAGGGTGGACATGTGAATAGGAAAGAGCCCGAAGGGTCTGAGATCATGGAGATTTATGAAGACAGTTGCCACATTTTTTATTAGGTAGGTTGGTATCTATTCCATACTAAGATGGATGGTCATGATTACGCTACATCCAGAGAATTTTCTAAGAGTTTCAATGGAAAGTGGGCCCTAATTGCAAACTTGGTCATGCAGGTTATAGGGGATTTCATAGTAGTTGCTTGCAACCTACCGACTGATGGCGAAAAGTGGTTTAAAAATAAATTGATTACAGGAGGAGATGTAAATAATTTTTTGAAATCCGAACACAGAGACCCTAATAAGTCCAAAGTAATTCCCAAGGATTGGATTGCTAATGAACGGATGGAAGCCTTACTCATACTTAAAAGATTCATCACATGTGAGGGGTGCTATTCTGTCGTATTTGTTTTTCATCTACGATTTTGTCTTCATCTGGAAGGAATTAAGAGAATGAATCTACCCTATTATCTCTTGAGGGATCTCAATAATATGGCCATGAAGGTCCAATTAAAACACCAAAACCCCTCGTCACAGAATTTATCATCAAGGCTTGATTAAAGTACTTGACAAAGTTGAGCTAGGGAAATTGCAAAATACTTGGGACCAATTTTTGATCTAGTCAGGTTTTGAGAAGGAAGTGCATCCTCCTACAACAAAATCACATGATAATGTTGTTAAGCCTGAACAAGAAACTCCACCTGGCACTAGTCGATCAACTAATGAAAATAAGGGTACGAGATAAAAAAAAATTAAGATTTCAGATGAGCCAGTGTAAGTTGTGCCAACCATCCTACATGCAGATGAAGGGTCTTCTCATATCCTAGGTGGAGGTAAGAATCCATTTCCTTTTTCCTAGAAGACTTACTCTAGAAGGAGTCAAAGACAGGTAAAACCTAGGGTATTAGGAGAGGATAAAAAACCTGAGAGAACAGAGGAATTGGTGGAGCCTGTACAACCTAAAGACCAATCCCCAAAGGTCATTCCTCCCAGCTCAAGATCCTCTGAAGATGATATTTCTCAATATAAAATTGTAATGTGAAAGAGGGGCACCCGACCTCGAAATAAATTCAGGTTGAAATCCAAAGTAGTGTATGACCCATCCATTAAAGAGAAGGTCATCATTATTGGTGAATAATCTAATAAACCTATGGGAAAGTCATATACAAGAAATAAAATCCCTGTCACTAAGACTGAGAAGAATAAATTCAAGAAGGGTGGTCTGATCATAAATAAGAAGACTATCACTAGAAAAAAAAACAGAGTTTCTAACAGAAAACAAGGTAAGAAGAATATGACAAGCCCAAACCATAAGATCAGATATGAAGGGAATGAGCCTAAGAGAATGAAAAATCGATCTAAATATAAGCAGACTAGAAAGGATAGTTTAGAATTGCTAGCAGAAGAAAATTCTTCAATCTTTCATATAAATCTATCAATTTGAAAATACCACCTCCAGGGTAAATCCGGTTTTTGATATTAAAAATGATGGATGATGGAAAAATCTTTTTTTTCCTGTGTCTAAGGTATCATGCCCCTTTTGGATATGACCATCTACAACCCAGGAAAAGGAAGGAGTTGAAAACACATAGAACTATTTTTTTGATAGGTCGCTATAGGAAGTTCCTGCAGTCGCACACACAGAAAAATAGGGTCGCTACAGGAACACTTGTAATAGATGATTTTGTTGCTAAACTCACCCAGTTTCATATTTTTTTAATAGCGGAAGGCTATAACTATGCTATAATATTATGGATCATGTTATGAAGTTATACATTATTTTTGGATCTAAAAGGCTATATTGGGATACGAAGATAAATGCAAATTAGTCACCAGGACTAAGTTGTCAAGGGATGAATTTGTATGGATCTGTGGAGATCAGATATATTTGGGAAGGATAAAGAGGATTCTATAGTAATATCATCTGAATGGAGAATAAGTCAAGAAAAGATTTTTTTATTCAAGGATGTTTCCTTGATCCTAAGATGTTTTTTGTAAAGTCGTTATTATTTTGTATATCAGCAATCAAAGGCTGAAATTCATTTTGAGTTTTTGTAGGGATTGGTTTTGAGTTGTCTCTGACAGTAAATATCTACCATAATTACATGTAACTAATTCAAAACAGTATATATGAAATGATGTATAAGAAGAAGGGGTTGAATCCTTGTTTTGGCTTGATATTTCATTTTTAAAGATTGTTTTGATCTATCTTGCATGTGTAAAGACTTTAGTTGCTAATGAAATTGGTGGTTAGTATGTTATATTTCTTTGTTTATCATATTCAACTTTTCCTCTAAACAATTAGATGATGTTATACGAGATTATGACAAATTCTTTTGTGCTGAGAAGGTTGCTTTAACAGGTTTTAGTAATCTTTGCCACATTGGTGTTTTCTCCTTAAATCTTATTTAGAATGAATTCTAGATAAAGGTTTTTCATCTGCTGCATAAAGACATTAAAGACAAGATTTGTTATTAGTGTATTTATCAGTCATTGTTTTTCCCTTTCTCGCAATCACATCACTTAAATCTTAAACATCCAACTATTAGTTTTTTTTCCCTGACTTGTTGCACTTAGGTAAGTGGTCTTAATAAATCTGATCATTATTCCCTTTTCAAATCAAGAAAGTATTTATCCACCTTAAAACCCCTATTGAACATTTTGAAACAAGAAGTGCTAGGCTTGACTCAAATAACAATCTTGAGTTGACTTCTAGTGCTAACAACTGAGAAATGTTTCTTGCTTGTACCTCAAATTGTACTGATGTTTTCAGCCTAAAAAGACCATTTTTTTTTTAATTTCCAATTTGGCATGGGGCTTACAATGCTTTCCATGAAAAAAACATTAAAAAAATTCAAATAAAAAACATAAAACATCAATTTGGAACTCAAAACTTAAAAAGACGAACTTATGTTTGAATAGGTATTTCCAAGGAAAAATTCTTTATAAACAATATATTCACTTCTTTCTCACCATTGACTTACATATGAAGACAAAGTTTGGTTTCTACTAGTATTTTCAGCTATGTATGAAATTTTAATGGTGTTTGAATGTAGGTACACAAAGCACTATGTCTTAGGCCTACATAAATATACCAAGGTCGGTATGATTGCTTTCATCGCACAAGTACCAGGGTGGGTATGTAATAAGTCAAGATTTTTTTAGCTCTTTCATTATATTACAAAATGAAATCCAATATTCTAAGGGTATAACTCTATATTTAGGGGCTTTTGGCCATGAAATTAGAAAATAAAAAATGTGAAAACTAGTGGATGAAAGAGAGAAAATTCACAAAGGTCATCACCTACATAATAATAATCAACCATTACCATGCAACCAATGAAATTAATAGAATAAATTACAAGTTGAAATCCATGTTAAGAGATTACCTCTAGTATCATGTCTTGCTTCTATAATATTTGGGGAAAACTCATTGATCTAGGATCCATCCTAAAGCACATTTTGATCATGCATAGGTCTACGTATAACCACCATGAACAGTCTAGCAGCAAGTTCAAAGTACTAGCTTCTTCATCCAATAAATAATTCTAAGAGGGTCTTGAGGTTCAACCTTTATTTCCACTCACAATGAACTCACACACAACTAAAAGAGCTTGTTATTCACCATTAAATTTGAGATACTTGGGATTAAAAAACATTCAAGATAAAAATATTATCATGGGTTCCCTCAACCATTGATAAATTTAAGAAAATATCCTTGGGCCATACCAAAAATAGGTTATCCTTAATTCCCTTCACTCTCAAAGCACAGGCATAATCAAACAACAAGTAGGTCAAATAAGGTAAGTCAAGGCCTATCAAAACAAAATTTCTCACCACTATCATTGGATTGAGATCAACGATATACATTTGGGAGCTATAATTCATGCATAGTGGTATCAGGGTTGTCATGTAATGGTCCTTGTACTGCATGTACAAGTGACCAATTCTCCATTTAATGCTTGAAGTAACAAATCCCAAGGAAGATTCATAATAAAACCATAACATTCAACCAAATTATTTGTAAACTTATATAGTTCAATCATGCAATGAGAGCAAGTGTCAATACTACATTTTTTAATCCATTAGGACCTTTTCCAAATACAAATATTTTCCACCAATACTTCACTTCCATACACACATAAAGCACTAGTGTGTTAGTGTGAGTCTAATGCATATTTCAATTCACCGTAGCATGTGTACTAAATTCTTTGTTTTGTAGGAAAAATGACAAAAATGAAAGAAGAGAACAATTTCCATAACCACAATAACAATAATAAACCATCAACCCCATGTATTAAACCATGGAATCTTAGAATACAATTCTAAGATTCGGTTGATATTTCTTTTACATATGCTAATCTATATTGAGATTGCCAAACTCAAACACCAAAAATCTTGAAATTAGGCCCAATACATAATAAATGCTTATAAATCCTTGTGACCAAAATCAACACATTCTTGTGGTTTCCAAAATTCATGTGCAAATTATCATCCACATATGACTCTAAACACATTGTTGGTGGGCAACTTGATATATGTTATTGTTGCAAGGATGGATTTGTCTTTTGCAGCCAACCATATCTCTATATTTATGACAGTCCCTAAGGTTGAACACTCGACAACAACCAAGAGAATTTTGAGGTATGTGAAGTGTACGTTGAAATTTGGCATCACATATGGAAAATGGAAGCATCTCCAACTACCAAGTTTCATAGATTCAAATTGAGCATATTTTTCCAATGAAAGGGAGTCCACATCTGAATATGTTTTCAACTTTAGTACAAATGTAGTTTCTTGGTTGAGTAGGAAACATCATACAGTAGCACTTTCTTTCACTAAAGTGGAGTATAGGGTAGGAGTTATTGCATCTTGTGAGATGTTTTGGTTACAGATGGTACGTGTTGAATTGCATGTTGAACAAGCTGATACTAATACAATTCATTGCAACAAATAAAGTGTTTTGAAACTGTAATACTTTGGCTCTTCTCTTGTCCTCCTTTATTAATGTACTCTAGCCCTAATTTGGGAAACTTGAGATTTAATAACCTCACTCATTCTAAGGGAATGACTATATTGGGAAGAATAGTTTTGTAGCTAGAGGTTGAAGAGCTCATATTATCACTAAAACACAATTGTTTTTCTTTTTCTTTCTTTTACGTTTTTTTCAAAAAAACTTATTTTAAACTCAAAGGAAACATTACAACTATCCCTAAGAAGCTGGGTAACATAAGCAGCCCACTTACAAGAGATAAATTCCCTTGAGATAATTGAATCCTTCATGTGTGACGTAACATGTCACTGTCTTCACATGTAAACCACAATCCCAACAGAAACTCAAGATCAACTTTTTCAATGACCTTATCAATATTCTTGACAGCATTTATACTAATGGTCTCAATAGCCTTCCTCTCAAACTCTTCATCTTTGAAAATGAGTAATATATGGATAAATATGAATGATATTAAACAAGGGATTTTATGGAACATGGCATAGTTGTTCTTGCTTCACTCCATGCTTTTGCATCCTTGGATTAGACACAATATAAACAATGCTAAATTGATTGCATGCACTAAAAACTATGTTGTATGATTTTCCAAAACATGGGTTAGGAGGTTGGGATGTGTGTGTGTGTGTATGTGTGTGTGTGTGTGTGTAATGTACAGATAAATAAGAATGTTATTAAATAAGGGCTTTTTTGGAACATAGTGTAGTTGTTTCTGCTTCACTCCATGTGGACCCATTCTTGTGGTGTTGAAAACTATGAAATATGTTGAGTTGGAGTTTCCTCATGTGCTTGCTAACCCAGTATATAATGATATATAATTTTCTTTATGGTTATCATAGGATTCTAACTAGACAGAGTATGAACATTATGTAATAATGTTGTTTTTATTGTGAGCCCATTTTTTTTTTTGTAGTCTTGCTTTCACCATTCATGCTTTGACTGAATCTCTTCAGTGAACTGTCATCTCTAACATCTATAATGGTGCCCCTACCTTTCATTGTTCCTAGGAAGACTCCAATATAATTAGGAATAATGGATGTAATGAACCCACCAGAAACAAACTCTCAAGAAACAATAAAATTAAGACATATGAGGTCCCATTAAAGGTACTTGAAACATATTCAAATTAAATAGTCATTGAAATTATTAGGATAACATACCTCCCCTGATTGCAACTCATCCATCATTATTTTTGTCTAATACCTGCAGTTCCAAGTCATTCAACCTCCATAAATATCTATAAAATGAATCCAACTCATATTGGTAGCATTGTTTACTCTAAGATGTATTTTTATGAGAATGTCAGAACATACCTTGACAATGCTTCCAAGCACCTTATAAGCCTTGTTTTTTGGACTAGCCCCTCATCATCCTATATTCAAACATGGATTTACTTGATGAGAAAAAAATAAAAATGTGATAGATATACAACTAAATAGAACTCCTAAATAATGTCCTCTTGGTTTCAAGAATATTTTATTGGAGCCGTCCAATCTTGGAGAAAACATCCCTCGCTCTGAAGGAGCAACAACAAAGTCAACATTGACTATGGTGTTGCTCCATTGGATCGAGGGAGGTTTGCTCCAAGATTAAACAAATACAATAAATTATTCTCTACTAAACAAGGCCAGCCACGTGAAGGTGGAAGCTCCTATGGCACCTCCCCCCCCCCCCCCCCCAACCCCCCCCCCCCCTCACAACACTCTCAATTCCCCAATACCCAATATATATTCTAATAGAAAATATGCATTAAAAATATTCAAAATTGATAAAAAGTGATTGTAAAGCTAAGAAAGAAAGATAAGATAAAATAAGTACAAAGTTGTTTTATTTCCTTTTGCTTTGAACATAAGTACTACAAATTAATAGAATTGGATTTGTTTTATCTCTCTATCCATATTTTACTAACCATCTATATTTGATGTTTTACTAACATAAGTACAAGAAAGTATTCTTAAGAACCAAACTTCAATATAGCATAGAAAAACCTCAGGAAAAGTACTCAACGCCTTGAAAAAGAGATAATTTCAGATAATAAGCCTCTTCGAGGGGGCAACCTCCTTTTACCCCACTGAAATGTTCAAGTACCAGATGATTCAAAATGAAAATGTCTCCTTGGTATATATAGGAGACTAGGAGGTATAATTACAAATAATGGCCTAAAGCTGACATAATTAAAATAACATTACTAATCTAATATGCCCCAATTAAGGGGTAATGAGCCAATATTAGGGCTTAACATGCCCCTCTCCTTGAGACAAGTGTTGTCCACAATGCTTGAGTAACTCTGGATGCTTCTGTATAAAAGACTCGTCTTCCCAAGTGAAATCTTCAGCCGGTAGTTTCCTCCATTTAATGAGATACTCTGAAATGGATCTATTCCTCAGTTGGCGAATTCTTGTGTCAGTGATGGCTTTAGGCTCCAATATGATTTTTCCTTCCTCGTCAAGTTCTGGCAATATAGTTTGA
>ML776849.1:3952155-3971256 GCA_009831015.1 Picea engelmannii | reverse complement strand
AGGGGGAAACCTCCTTTTACCTCACTGAAATGTTCAAGTACCAGATGATTCAAAATGAAAATGTCTTCTTGGTATATATAGGAGACTAGGAGGTATAATTACAAATAATGGCCTAAAGCCGACATAATTAAAATAACATTACTAATCTAATATGCCCAAATTAAGGGGTAATGAGCCAATATTAGGGCTTAACAAGTATGCAATAAATCATTCAAAGGAAATGAAAGAAAAACTATGCAAGAACTCATTCAAAGGCATATGTCATAGAAAATGGTTTTTATAAATGAGGTTTATCATCCAAAAATTGTTCCAACTATACTAGTTATATGTACATCGATCTTGTTGGACTACTGAGAGGGGGGGATGAATCAATATGAGCACTTTATACCACTTTAAACCAGAATATATATTTTTTCACTTTATCAACAATGTTCAATAGTTTATCCTCAATGTATCATCTATGATTGCAATCAATATGTGTATCATAATAATGTAATCATAAGAAACATCACATCACATCAAGAATGTAGTACATTTTTATTTATGTGGAAACCAAAATGGGAGAAAACCATGTAATTCTTTCTTATATATATCAATAATTCATTCATAGTAATCACCAACTTCCAAATTCTCCAGCTACAGCTGGAAGGAGGCTACAACGCCCTATTCTTAGGCTCCAACCTCAAGGAAACTACAACTCTGTAAATTCTCTGGCTCCAACTAGAAGGAGGATACAACTCCCTGAGTTATCTGGATCCAACCGAAAGGTGTCTACAACTATATAGTTCTCAGGCTCTAACCTGAAGGAATCTCCAACTCCTTGATTATCCAGATCCAACTAGAAGGATGTTAAAACCCCATTTCCTTGCCCCATCCTATCTCCCTAAAATATAAGTGTAGACTAACTATCACTACCACAATCAATGTAACATCCCTCTCTTGCGTGCACTGAGAAAACTTTTTCTTTAAGGACACTTGCTTGCAAGTGATCCAGATTATTATACTATTGGTCGTTTGATTATGATTATGAGGCATTATGATACAATGATATGTTATTTTGTTGAATTGACATAGACAGGTGCTATTGACTGGGTTCTCCTGAGTGTGCAAGAATTTGGACCTCGAGGATGTAGAGGCATCAATGAAACCCCTCAGACTCCAGATTGATTAGGGAGTGGACTATTGGGGTTTGATTGTTGTTGATATGACATATGTACATTTGATTAGATGTTATGATGATTCATTATTATTTCTGACATGATTCGTTTATGATGTAGGCTGACGATATCTTGTTGACCAGACTCACATGTGGAGTAGAGGTGTCATGCATGAAAAACTGAGACTTGAGGGAGAGGTGTGGACAATAACCCTACCACAGCCTACTAGCACTCTCGCCATGGCTCGAAATATAGGTTAACAATTACCTAGTTTGAGAAGACCCACGATGTCATGAGGGAAGATTGTGACAGTCGCTCACGATTATTCTAAGGAGCGTGCAATAAGGTAGGGGCCTTATTCCTTAGAATCCCTTAGTCTCCCACAATATCACCTATCAGAGTATTAACTCCAGGGGTTTTTGATGTCTACCAAGTCAGTCAAGAGGAAAGTGGCACCCTTGGAGAACGTAGTGCATCTCAAAGGGTACATTGCACAAGGAAAACAGAAAGAGGTGAGTGGCACCCTTGGAGCACGTAGTGCGTCCTAATGGGCACATCGCACAACAAAAAAGGGAGAAGGCGAGTGACACCCTTGGAGAACCTAGTGCGTCCTGAAGGGAACTTCCAAATTTCAATGGGTAAGTGAATAAACCTAGTCAACCTTAAAATGAATGATGTGATAAGTAAGATTTAAAAACAATTTCCCTAATAAAAATGCTGCCAAGCCTAGTGAAATTAAAATCTAGGTCTAAGTAACATAGGTGGTCAAAAAAATAAAATAATAATCATAATTAAACATATAACAAGAAGGGGGTAAGAAATTCAATTAAATTATTAAAATCAAATTACAATGGGGGATTAAAATTTTAAAAGGGAAATGGTTGTTTTTATGCTAATTTAATTTTTAATTAAAAAGAAAAAGGGGTAAATGGTTGTTTTTTTACACTTTCTAATTTGAGTTTTAGTTAAAAAGGGAAAAGAGGGAAACTTAAAAGATATAGGAAACTAAAGGAAAAAGGGGAAACATAAATAAAAAGGGAAACGTAAGGAAAAAGATGAATGTCTAACCTAGTAAGGAATCTTGCCTTTAAGAACTTTCTAATTATGAACTTAACTAAGAATTTAGTAAAGGCATAAGTCATTTAATATGTGTAAAGGAATATTGGGACACCAAGGAGCATTTTTAGGAATGCTTTTTGGTGGGTGAGGGAAATAGGAATAATTGAATAATTAATGAAATTAATTTCTGGTGAAACTAGGGGGATGAATGACATGTGTACGGGGGAGGTTTTTCTGATTAAATTAATGAAAAGAGAAATTAAATGGGAATTTGGGAAATAAATCACTTAAAAACTCTATAATAAGGATGGAGGGGGAGGAGTATGTATCTCATCTTTTTGCATAATGTTACGCTGCTGAATTTTTGTCTTGACTGAGCTTCTCTTGCAGGAGTTCGGATACCCAGCTCAGGAAATGAGTGATAGCTTGACCTTGCAAGGTGAGTTGGGTGCTAGTTGTTCTTTGGTATAGTGTGCATTTCCCCTTTTTGGCTCGGGGGGTTCATGGGGAAGAAGAGTACCCCTATCATTGGCTGGGAGGTATCGGTGAGGTCACATCGGTCGACAAGCGGAGGCTGGACGGAGTGCGCATGGGACAACAACTACTGAGAAGACGCATTGGGTTAAGGTACACTGGTTTAATTATCACTTCCAATGAAATTAAATTTACTCGTGTTATTTCTCTGTGCTCGGTTTAAAATTTCATTTCTATGCATTGTCTTGCACCTGCTTTCCTACGACATTGCAATACCCTTGCTTGCTTTTTTCTGAATGGATTTCCCTTGGCGAACCCAAACTGTGATTTCAATAACTTATTTGTGTGGTTTTTATTGATTATTATGATGATATTGTGCTTTATCTTCTTCCCTTATCCCTAGGTCATCACTCCATGCCTGAGCAGTCGACCAGGAGCCAAATCGTCGGTCTTCACTTTGGTGTTTACAGACCTGTAGATTCTAATACCTTACTTTTTTGTGTATGGATGATGAGCGGAGGATAATTTTAGCCCAGTTGTATACCCCCTTACTTATCTTTGCATTTTATTGATTCTTTGTTGAATGATTAGTCTTTGTGCCTTCTTGTGAATGAGTACCTCTGCGTTTAATTGCTTAGATACAAAAACCTTTGTGTCTCCTTGAAATATTATCCCTGCATTTATTTGATTGATTAAACTCCGATTACACTCTATGTTTTAAATTTTTAAACTCTGATAAGTCTCTACACTTGAATGGTAAATCTCTCTGTTTTCTTTTGATTGATTACATCTACATTTTCGGATGATTTATCCTTGCGTTTTTGTGAATGAGCATCTCCGCGTCTTTGAGTGATTCAATTCTGAATGAGTAATCCTTGCATCATTTGGTGAATGGATATATTTGCATATTGGATGACTAAATTCTGAATGAGTAATCCTTGCGTCATTTGGTGAATGAATATCTCTGCATCTTGGATGACTTAATTCTGAATGAGTAATCCTTGAGTTCTTCTTTTGAATGATTATCACTGCTTTTTATGTGAGACTGTGTTTTTGACTATGATTGTGTTTTATCCATATGATGGATAACGTGGTGATGGCTTATCACTTTAAACTATATATCACATAGTTTGGAAAATGATACACACAACAATACCATTCATTTATTAGCCAGTTGTGTCACGTGTTAATAGTTAGCGATTCTATCAATGTGAATTGTATATCTGCATTTTTTTATAAAACACAACAAATATGAATGACTTTGTCTTATGAAAGTAAGTCTTAACTAAATGTATGATGGCATTTTTAAGATAGTAAATCTTAACATAGTATGTCTGTGAATTTATTAATTATTGACAGGTAATGGTGACTGAGAATTTAGTGTAAACGAGTGTGACTGCGAAATTATTGTATACAGAGTGTGACTGCGTTTTAATTGATTCTGTGTATCTAGTATATATATTGACAACAATTTTGTACATGCCTTTGTATTTATCATGTGATTAATTATTTGAATACACATCTATTCCCACAATCCATAATGATTATTGTTAGACATAGATTCAAGAATGGACAACAAATTTAGGAATGGGCAACGATGATCATATGTAAGAAGATAGACAACGACTTTCATATGTAAAAAGATAGACAACAACTTTCATATATAAGATAGGCATCGATTTCCATACATAAGATAGACATCGATTTTATACATTTGATAGACAATGATCATCTTTAGATAGTGAAATTTATGTTGGACAACGATTGGGACATCTATTTGAAACCGACAGATAAGAAGCAAACTTACGACATTTATTCTTACATATTTCATTACTCTTACCTTATACAACAATTATTCTTACCTATTTCATATTTCCTTTAGTATAGTTGTTATGAGGTCAAATATTTACCAGCTGTAGGTTGTTGCTTTATTCTTATTCTCATTTCTATTTAGTGAATAGATGGACTAGAGTGCCAACTGTTTATTCTCCTTTATTTAGTACAACAATCATGTTACTGCTATTTTATTGGAAAAGAAAAGCACTTGTATGCAACTGCAGAGTAAATATCATTTATAGATGAGCATTTTTATTTACCTTTGAATATAAGGAGAAATAATAAAAGGCCGAGATATAATTAATACTTAAATCCTACGCAACAAATAAATTATCCTATGCAAAACATTTTATTTCTTTCTGATGTAAATAATAAACCACCCAGATTTACTTACCACCTGAAAATTTTACCCCTGCAATTTTCGATTACCCGGTCATGGCAGTGGCATTAAACGAAATTATGATTCCTGACGGTGAGCGAATATGGTAGTATTTTAAACCATAGTAAATACATTGCCTTATGACAGTATGAATTGTCATCAAATTAGAACACTATGATAAAGGGCAAGTGAAATGGATAGTGGTGGTTTTTACCTCAAGGTAGCTAAATTAATAAATTACTGAAGCAATGTCATGTGTTATTATACTAAGTTCTGTTGGAGCATAACCCTAACTTACATTAGTTTATACCTAGCTTAGACTCCTAGATCTTGGTTAATACATTCCATCACACTTTATTTCACCTAATTTGGCCACATAGAGAAGAAGGGCGCCTCATCCCTAGATTTTAGGGAAAACTGTTATTTTTAGATCAAGACTCAACTCTCAGTTCTTGATTTTCTTGATTTATTCTTGATTTTCTTGATTTATTCATGATTTATTCCAACTCCCCCATGAAAACAATCATCCATTATTGGGGAATTCACACCTCCTCTTTGACTGAGAGATTTATTCCTTAATTAATGATTTTTTCCGTTATTATTATTAGTAACTACTATTTCGGGTCAGTTAAGTGACTTGGAACTGTTTCTCTTGTTAGTTAAGTGAGATTAAGTGAGATAATGAAAATAAATTGACTCTTGTGGGAATTAATGAGTGTGTGAAATGTGTCTTTAGTGGTCTAGGTCAATCTATGTGATCTCCCTTAGCTTATGACACCTATTTTAGCTATTTCTAGGTTTTTTTGACTAGAATTTCTATGTTGGAAATTCTATATATTCACCTCCTCTCTTATTTTTTAGGATGGTTGATCATGTATATTCATTTTTTATTAATATAATTCTCTGATTTATGGAGAATTTTTTTTCTCTCATCTCTTGAATATCAACAAATTGTTTGTGTTCAATTTAACTAGAATTCTAGATATATCGGGGTTTCTGCAGGAATTCTACATGGTATCAGAGCTAGATTGAATCTAGTGGATTATACATGGTTTTATTTATAGGTATAGATCATCAGGAGGCACAGTGATGTAGACCCCCAACCCTCAATCGACCCTCGGGTCAAGGTCCGTTCACAGGATCGTTCTTTTTCTTCTTTGAGCTAGATCGACTCTTTTGATTCCTTCTTGGAATCTCTTTCCTATTGATCCATAGGTCCTTTTCGGAACCTCCCCTGTGTGAAAAACACTAGGTGTGAGATCCACCTTCTTTGTGCGACCACAACGCTATGACCAAGGCCTAATCCCAAATGCGCTTGTCACAACTCGCAATCTCGCGAGTTCGCGAGTCAAAACTCCTGACTCTTCCTTCCCAATCTCGTGATACCCGAGACCACGAAATGGGTATATCTCCCCTCTGTCGATGCCCTCTACGTGTGACCACTAGCTAGGATAAGCGCTAGCTCCCATTGTGACTTCGTGACTTCGCAAGTTGAAGGGTTGAGCCTCCGTGCTCTTCCCACGCGAACCTCCAAGACTTGAAAGTCAGCGAGGGTTGACCTTCCCTTTGCACTTATCGCAACTTGCCACTTCATGAGTTGTAGCATCGAGCTCCCTTGCTCTTATCCCATGAATCCCTGAGACACAAGAAGTCAACAGAGTGTTGACTCTTTTCCTTTTGGCGACGCGTGTCTGCCTGTCTACCACCCAGGCCCACCTTGTGGTTCTGCCACATGTCTCTCGTGCCTAGCTTCGTAACTTTGCAAATTTTATCCCCAAGTGTTGCCTCCTTTGTATCCCGACACCCGAAGTGTCGAGATCCTGAACTCCTCGTTACTCCCTATCGCAACTCGCGACTTCGGGACTTAAAGGACAAAAGTATTGACTCTCCAATTGTCGAAACCCAAAATACTGAATTCTGGCACATTATGAATGAGGGTCCCACAACAGAACATCTCGCCTTGATGGGACTTCGCCTTTCACGATTTTGTGAATCTTGATGCAAGGTTTTTGATCCTTCAACTCGTGAATCCCCGAAGTGAGAATTCATGAGTGATCCAATGGCCCTTGTCGACTTGGATCCTACGGTCTGATTTCTCCTGAGCTTGCACTTGAAAAATACTTGTCATAACTTCCTTGCTCCTCTGCAAGATCTAACGGTTCTCGGGACTTCGCAAATTCTCCACAGAGAATTCCAATCGTCCAATGCCTCCTTGATAACTCTTGCGAAATGAACAAGGTATTCCTTCATAGAACTTGTCCACCTGCAAAACAACTTTGCTACTCCTTCTAACACTTCAAGGCACTAACCCTCTTGAGATTTTCTTCGACAAATTTGAAGACTCTATCCCTCCCGAGCTTGCTTGAAAAATCCTCAAGTACTCTGGGGATACCTTCTGCAAGCACTCCTTGCATCAGTTCTTCAAATACTCTTAAGTATTTGAACTGGTTGACTCTGTGCAACTCCTTGCTATAGCAGTCTTTCAACAATTCCCTTAGGTTGTAAACTCTGAGATTCTACTCGGCCTGCGCACAATTTGCATGGCTCTTGTGCTTAACTTGCACTTCTGCAAGAATGAGAACAATGTTATCCCTTCTGAGATTTTAGAGATAAAAACTCTGAACCCTTGTCAACGCACTCCTTGCGGACAAACTCCACAGCACTCCTTGCAGGAATTTTACTCACTCAGGTTGAGAAATAATTGAAACTCATTCCTTACTCTCTCTCTCAGATTTCAAACATTCAACAAGAAATCATTCATACAGAGTGTAACAACAAATGCATAACAGAAAGAGTAAAGTAGCTATAAGCATAGCATTCAACATACATACACAGAAAATATCACAACACCATAAGTTTGAATCAAAGATTCATGTATTAATTCAACGCTTCTGTACATGGTGTTTTCAAATATAGTTCTCTGCTTCTTCTCCTCTCTGTTCTCTATGCTCGATTGATTATGCTAATGTTACAATGATACAAGATGAGGGTGTTTATAGTCGATTTTCCCTCCTACATTCTAAACTATCTAATTTGCATTTAAATCTACCTACTCACATTAATTATGTATTAATGCCTTCACCTACTACATATGAGAGAGGATCACTCAATATCTGTTTACAATATCTAAGTGTGATTCCTCTTAACTATTACATTAACATCCTCACATTTATTTCAAAACATCTCAAAAAACTTTTTCAACGTACTGAATTGTGTTGGCACTTGTCCTAGCTGTCTTCCGCCTTCGCGCTTGCTTGTTGTTGGCTATGCTCCTGCATCACACAGGAAGTAGAAATGGATCATCTCTCTCATCCCACAAAACTCATTCTAAATCCTTTCAATTACTTCGAATGGAAGACAGAGATCTCTTTGCTCCTCCGAAGCAAAGTGCTTTATAGGGTAACAATGGGAATGGAGAAAGAACCGACTGCTAGAACGAAGATGATAAAGTATTTCAATAAATTAGATGAAGCAATTGGGCTGATATGCCTATCAATTTCCAGAGATCTCCTCTTTCATTTTAGTGGAGCCACTACTCCCAATGTGGTCTGGACCACACTAGAAGGACTATTCGGCAAGTAGGATGCAATGAGAATGCATCAACTAGAGAATGAATTCATATCCCTAAGTCCAATTCATTTCATCAACCTGCAAGAATTCTTCACCAAGTTCAAATCCCTCCTCATTGAACTTAATGCATGTGGAGTCAATAAAGAGGAAGATCATCTCATCATTTCAATTCTCTCGAAATTAGGCCCTGAATATTCTATATTTGTATTGTCTTTTCAAGCATCTAAATTGACTCAGGAAACATGAAAAATGCCTCCATTGAATGATTTAATTGCAGCATTGAATCAAGAAAAAGATAAGTTAGTCCAAATGGGTGCCATCAAGCATTCCAAGAACCAAGCACTTGCGGCTACTAATGCTCCAAAGAGCAGTGGAAAAGACAAGAAAAAAGGAACGGGTAAATTTCCTGAATCGAAGAAGGAGAGATCCTCACAATCTTCAGATAACTCTTTTGAGAATAAGGGTAAGAAGAAGAAGGAAAGAAAAAATTTCAGCTACTTTTCCAAAGGTTTTCATCCCAAAGAAAATTGCATGAGGAATACTATCTATGAGATGGCTAAGCAATTGCAGCAACACAATCTCACGGTGCCTAAAAATGCAAAGAAGAAAGATGATAATAGAACAGAAGGGAGAGCATGAGATGGTCACGCTTTAATGGCTGTCACATCCACTCCATCATCTTGGATCCTTGATTCAGGTGCATTAAACCATATGGCTACATCAAAAGATGAATTTTCCTCCATTGAAGAAAGCACCAGATCCCCAATTTACTTGGGAGATGCCACACCCGCAAAGGTGTACGGAGAAGGAATTGTTGATCTTGAAAGGGGATACTTCACAAATGTGCTTCATGTTCCCTTTTTGTTCACAAATCTTCTCTCAATATATTATATCACTCATTCTGGCTCTGGAAGGAAGGTGGAGTTCACTCCGGACTCCACAGTGATTACCGACATTTCCACAGGCTCACAACGTGCACATGGAATTGCAGATCACGGTTCTCGTTTGTATTTCTTCTCCCACTTTGTTCCTAAATCTATTAGAACTGTATTTATGTCACAATATAATGATATAAGCAGGTTATGGCATGAAATATTTGGCCATCTAAACTATAATTACTTTCATCAACTCAACAAGGAAAACATGGTAGAAGGATTGCTAGCTATTAAATTCACAAGCATTGAATGTCAAGGATGCATTCTTGGCAAGCATCCAGAGAAAATTTTTGACAAAGGGAAGGCACAGAGAGATTATTCACCTCTTGGGCTGATTCAAAGTGACATCATGGGTCCATTCCCATAGCCTTCAATCAGTAAGGCTCGATATGTACTCACCTTCATATGTGATTTCTCTCGCTTTACTTGGGTATTTTTTTTGAAATTAAAATCAGAAGTATTTGAATGCCTTATAGAATTTAAAGAATTTGCTGAGAATGAGTCTGGGTGTAAGATTAAGATACTCCTTACTGATAATGGGGGGGAGTATGTCAACAAATATGTGCAGCAACTTTGTATTGATGCAGGTATACAACTACAACACACAGTGCCATATACACCACATCAGAACGGTGTTGCGGAGAGGAAAAACCGATCCTTAAAAGAGATGGCCAATTGTATGCTACATTCAAAATCATTAGCTCCCAATATATGGACTGAAGCTATTAATTGTTCATCATACATTCAGAACTAAGTTCCTCACAAATCAATCAAAGGAACCACTCCTTTTGAATGTTGGACTGGTAAGAAACTGAAATTGTTGCACTTTCGTATTTGTGGTTCACAAGCATGGGCTCACATTCTGACAGATAAGAGGAAGGATTTGGAGCCTCAAAGTGTTGAATGCATATTTGTTGGATATCCTGAAGGTGTCAAAGGATATATATTTCTAGACTCTCACACTGAAAAGTTCATTCTAGCTCGAAGTGTGAAGTTTGAAGAAGAATCACTGCATGATTTTTCAAAAGACCCTGCCGAGGAACCGCTTGTTGTAACTGATGAGGAGGAGTCAGAAAATTATTAGAGCACTTCAGAGAAGCCATCAAAGAAGAATTTTGGGTCTGATATAGAGGATGAGGAGCAGGTCATGGCTTCTCCAATTCAGTTTCCAACTTGGGCAGAGAAAACCCTGCAAGATGCGGGTGAACTAGTCGGTGATCCTGCGGATACAAGAAGAACTAGATCACAGTTTTTTGGGGATCCTCAAGCCCTGGCTTCCACAGAACCTTTTCTACCCATACATTTCTATATTTCACTTGGTTCAGATCAAAATTCACACTCTGAGGCTACTGGAAACCCACTCTGGGAGGCTGCCATGGATGAAGAGTACTCTGCTCTTATGGACAACAACACATGGGACGTTTTCCACTTCCGAAAGGAAGAAAGATTGTTTGATGCTGATGGATATATCAAACAAAGATTTATGAATATGGTGAGATCATAAAGTAAAAATATCAAATTGTCACAAAAGGATACTCACAGGTACATGGCATAGACTACACACAGACATTTGCACCTGTTGCAAAAATGGACTCCATTCAACTAGTTTTGGCCATTGTCGCTTTTCGCAGATGGGAAGTTCACCACATGGATGTGAAGAGTGCATTTATTCATGGATATATCAAGGAGGATATATATATGGAACAGCCATAGGGATACATTTATAACTCTTCCCTCGTTTGTATATTAAAGAAATCTGTGTATGGCCTAAAATAGGCTCCCAGAGCCTGGTATGTAAAGATGGATTCTTTCTTGCTTTCCATTGGATTCATTCGATGCAAATATGATCTGAATGTTTATTTGTTGCAACACGATGATTCCTTTTTTCTGATAGTACTTTATGTAGATGACTTATTGATGACATGGAACCTTACTTCAGCTATTGATTCAGAAAAATCAACATTGCACGATCGATTTTCCATGACAGATTTGGGACTATTGCACTACTTTCTTGGCCTTGAAGTTTCTTAGTATACTTCAGGGATCAAGATGGCACAGTATAAGTATGAATCTGATCTACTTGTCTACTTTCAGATGACAGAATGCAATCCAACAACATCTCCCTTTCTTTCAAGGGCCAGATTTGAGGATGCAAGTACTACACCTTTGGTGGATAGTACACTGTATCGACAGTTGGTTGGGAGTTTGTTGTATCTTACTCACACCCGACCTGATATCCCTTTTGCAGTAGGATTTTTTTCCATATATATGCAGAAGCCTCATGAGATTCACTAAAAATCTACAAAGAGAATCCTTAGATATGTGAAAGGTACTCCCAGTTTTGGTATCTTTTATGCTGCAGATTGCCCACTTTCACTGATTGGGTACACAGATTATGATTGGGCTAGCGATGGTACAAACCGCAAGTCCACCTCTGGTTATGTTTTCATCTTTGGTTCAAGGCCATTCTGTTGGTCTAGCAAGAAACAATCCATGATTTCTTTATCTACAACAAAGGCAGAGTATAGAGGTGCAGTGAATGCAGCTACACAGGCTATTTGGTTGTGGGGGATTCTCTTCGAGTTTGGTATTCAATATTCTCTTCCAACTGTCATATTCTGTGAAAATCGGGGGTCCATTCAGATATCGATTGATCCAGTTCAGAGGTAGAGGACCAATAACATTGAGATTCACATGCATTACATCCACGAGCTCATCTGTGACAGAGTCATTTCACTGCAGTACTACCCCACAGAGCAGCAGGTTGCAGACATATTCACCAAGTCCTTCACTGAAAACAAATTTTCAGAACTAAGAGCTATGCTTGGAGTGGTGGAGACAGTTGAGTAGGTCACTTTTGGCCACTCAACATTTTTTTTCCTCTTTTTTTTTGGGGGGGGGGGGTTCCCACGAGTTTTTCCCTCTTTCCTCTTTTCATGAGGAGTTATTTTATGTAATGAGTACCTAAAATGCCCAAGTTGTCGGGACTCAAAGTTTTTGTCATTACAGTTAGTCTTAACGGGGGGGGGTGTTGGAGCATAAACCTAACTTACATTAGTTTATACCTAGCTTAGACTCCTAGATCTTGGTTAATACATTCCATCACACTTTATTTCACCTAACTTTGCCACATAGAGAAGAAGGGTGGCTCATCCCTAGATTTTAGGGAAAACTGCTATTTTTAGATCAAGACTCAACTCCCGGTTCTTGATTTTCTTGATTTATTCTTGATTTTCTTAATTTATTCATGATTTATTCCAAATAACCCATGAAAAAACTCATCCATTATTGGGTAATACGCACCTCCTTTTTGAGTGAGAGATGTATTCCTTAATTAATTATTTTTTCCATTACTACTATTAGTAACTACTATTTCGGGTCAGTTAAGTGAGTTGGAACTGCTTCTCTTATCAGTTAAGTGAGATTAAGTGAGATAATGTGCATCACTTGACTCTTGTGGGTATTAATGAGTGTGTGACATGTGTCTTTAGTGGTCTAAGTTGAACTATGTGGTCTCTCTTAGCTTATGACACCTATTTTAGCCATTTCTAGCTTTTTTTGACTAGAATTTCTATGTTGGAAATTCTATATATTCACCTCCTCTATTCTTTTTGAGGATGGTTGGTCATGTATATTCATTTTTTATTAATATAATTCTCTGATTTATGGAGAAAAAAATTTCTCTCATCTATTGAATATCAACAAATTGTTTGTGTTCAATTTAACTAGAATTATAGATCTTTCGGGGTTTCTGCAGGAATTCTACAAGTTCAATAATCATTAAAACAATTATGTGTAAGGGTAAGGTAAACCATTTCCTTGTAAAGGTAAAGTAAATGAATGCAATATGATGATGTAAAATGCAAACAACATAAAATATATTAAATCTCTACCACATGTCATTAAACTAATCATTAATAATTGTGACTTATAAGTGAAACATAATGATGCGATATTGTTTAAGGGTTGTATTTTAAAAATGGAAGGTAGGAAAGAATTTCTATTTAAAAGGAAGTAGGGAGTATTGTTACATGTTTTTAACTTTAATTAGAGGTTGGATACAACATGTTGAATTAGTCTTGTGATGGAAAATGTTAATGAGGTACTTACAGATTGTTGTGCAAATCTAAACCTATTTTGAAGGAAGTTACCTTGCGCATCGTTAGTTTGATTGTTGGAGTGCTCTCGTTTATATATTTCATATTAGGCATGAAAATTAAGTTTGGAATTATGGCACATGGATTATGTGTCATGATTGAAGGATTATGATTGTTTAAGTTTGCGCCTTAGTTACTACTACGCTTGATGCAAAGTGGTAGCACGATTCCTTATGATGGGATCAATGCGTGTGTTGATCGACGAGTGCATATGATAACCTGGGTGGGGTCATGTGCTTCCCGATGAGGGTGATGTTGTTTATGGAAATTGATGTTTTGCAAAATGCACTGTATTGTTTTAATGTGATTTTGTTTCTCGCTCGCCATGAAGGTTCTAGTTACTTGTGTTGCTTGATGTTGGTTGTGTCTGGATGATCTTGATGTTGTCCTTTAGCTTAGTAGGCTTGGACCACTTTTGGCGGGTGGGTAGTCGTTGATTTTTTCTAATTGATTATCGCATGTTCATCCAATTGCATGATGTGCCAATGCTTGAGTCATTGTTTGTTGTGGATTTATCTGTGTGTGTTGGGTTTTTGTCTATTTGCGTTGTTGAACTATTGTTGTTGTTATCATTCTGCTTTAAAAAAAAATTGCCTTCATGTTGCATCACTTGTAGTCATAATGATGGGGTTGTTACATATGGTATCGGAGTGGGTTCAACCCTGCGACTGTGGATCACCAATCTTTCCACTGCAGTAAACCCTTGAGTATTAACCTAACACTATTAAAACTTTAACATATCCATGCGGTGATATCATTTAGAGGATGCCAAAAAGGTTCATAGTGTGATGCCATGGAAGGAGGTGTGATGCCTCCAGAGGTGCCCACACCCTCAGAGTCTAACCCCCAAGGGGAAGAATAAGTCCTTGGGCTGGATTTGATTGTTGTAAGGGATGATGATGGTCTGACAAGGTCCTTTCAAAGATTGTCAGAGGCCTTGATTCACCATATGTACTGAGATGAGGCTGGGGTGCCTATACCCCTGAGGGTCCACAGTGTGCCCAACCATTACCATTAGTATTCACCGCGAACTTGAGAAGGTAAAAATTATCGAGTTCTTTGGTGCCCCAGACGGTGTAGCCACTGAGGCATGGTTGGAGAATATGGTGATGTGCTTTTCACTGTGTCACTAAACCTCCAACTTGAAGGTCCGCATGGCGGTATTTCAATTGAAGGGGATCCCTCTTTTATGGTGGAAGATTCTCCTGCCACATTTGAACATGGTAGTGGAAGACATGTCATGGGAACATTTTGAGGAATGATTTCGAGAAAGGTATCTATTAGAGGGAGTCATTGAGCATCGGCTCAATGAGTCCAACACCTTGCGATAGGGCGACCATATGGTGCTTGAGTACGAGGCCCATTTTTGGAGCTGCTTTGGTATGCTCCACACCAATTTACCAAGAAAATTAAGGTCAACAAGTATGTGTTGGGACTTAATGTTAGGATTCAGCTTCTACTTCGGGTACCAAAAATACTGAACCGAAGAAAGTGCGCTGGAATGTGGAGAGCCACATTACCAATGCGACTGCCTAGTGGAGAGGATTAGAGAAGCTGGATCAGTCGGACCCACTACCATGGGATATTGGGAAAGGCCCATCGGATTCATGCAGTGGTGGATAACTTCTAGGCAGAGCACCAGTCGGTTTTGCTCAAGATGTCAGGTGTCATCACTAACTAGACACTTAGTATTTTTGATAGATCCCGGTTCTACAAAGAGTTTCATTTCTGGGGCAGTGCCAAGGAGAATTAAGGTAAAGGAAGTCGATTCGGATGAGTTTATATTGGTAGAAATGGATTCAAGAGCCAAAAAGAAGGTTGATGGGAAGGTTATGGGTTGTAGCATTAACCTGGGAGAGTTTGTCACTAGGACCAACTTGTACATCATGAGCTTAGGATCTTATGATGTCATAATCAGTATGGACTGGTTGGAATCGCATGAGGTGATACTCAATTGTAAGAAGAAACAATTGATCTTGGTTGATAATGAGGGAAAGAGACATGTGATTGTAGGTTGGAACCAGGGAGTTTCCCTGAGGTTCATCTCTTCCTTGCAGCTATGGAAGAGCATGTGTAAGGGATGTAATCTTTATACAATCCTTGCGTTAAATGAGAAGGGAGTAGTGGAAGTTATAGAACACCTTCCGATGGTGAGAGAGTTTGCAAACATCTTCCAGGAGGAGTTACCTAGAATGCCGCCAAAGAGGGAATTGGAATTTACCATAGACCTAAAACCGAGGATTGAATCGATAGAGAGAACACCTTATCATATGTCAACTTCGAAGTTACAGGAGATGAGAATGCAACTTAAGGAGTTGTTGTACCTGGGACTTATACATCCAAGTGTGTCACTGTGGGGTGTGCCTGTTATTTTCATACAAAATAAGGATGGGTCGTGGAGACTCTGCATTGACTACCGTCAATTGAACAAGGCAATGATCAAGAATCAGTATCCGTTGCCAAGGCTCAATGATATTTTGATTAGATGAAGGGTGCGACATTGTTTTCAAAGATTGACTTGAGATCATGGTATCACCAATTACGGATCAAGGAGGATGACATTCTTAAGAACGCCTTTAAGATAAGGTTTGGACATTTACGATTTTACTGTTTTACCGTTTGAACTACCAAATGCCCCAGGGGTATGTATGAGTTTGATGAATGGATTGTTCCTCGACTACTTGAAAATTTTCATCCAATTATTCATTGATGATATTTTAATTTAATCTCGGATGATAGAGGAGCATGACGAACACTTGCGCTTGGTACTACAGTGTCTACGAGAGAATAAATTGTATGGGAAATTGTTTGAATGCTCATTTTATCAATTGAAAATTCACTACTTAGGGCATGTCATATCCGATGAAGGTATCATCATGGATCCAACAAAGGTTGAGGATATTATGGAATGGCCTACACTGATGAATGTCTCAGAAGTGCATAGCTTCATGGGATTAGAGGGATATTATCGATGGTTCGTTGAGGGATTCTCAAAGATAGAAATTCTAATTATGGAATTGCAGAAGTAGAACAAGAAGTTTGTTTGGACCAAGAAATGCACGGAGGCATTTCAGAGGCTCAAGGAACTATTGACAATGGCACCAATACTAAAGGTCCTTGACATGGATGTAGACTTCTTGGTATGCACTGACGCATCCAAGGAAAGATTAGGTGGAGTCTTCATGCAAGATGATCGAGTGATCATTTACATCTCAAGAAAGTTAAGAAGGAATGAGGGGAACAATGTGATGCATGAATTGGATTTGTTAGCCATTGTTTATGCCTCAAGAGTTTGGAGGCACTACCTTATTGGACAAAATTTTGAGCTAAACAGACCACTGTGGACTACAACACATCTTTACGCAAAGCGACTTGAACGTGTGACAATGGAATTGGTTATAATTTCTTAGTGAGTACGATCTCGAGATTACTTACATAGAGGAAACAATGAACAGAGTGGTTGATGCATTGAGTCGAAGACTATGCATCTTTTCTATGATGCCTCTTCAAACAAATCTACATAAAAAGATTCTAAATTTACAGTGTGATGATGATTGGTACAAAGAGGTCAAGGATTTTATTGGACATAACACAATGATGGTACCAATATTTGAAGGATTTACATTTGACGATGACAGATTATTGAGATTTAAAAATTTTAATTTATGTACCGCCCAATGATGAGTTGAGGAGTTGATCCTAATGAAGGATCATAGAGAGTGTACATGGCTCATCCTGGAGTCGCAAGGATGAGCGCAGACCTTAAACCCTTATTCTTCTGGAAAGGAATGAAGGTAGACATAGTCAAATACATGGAAAGATGTCTAGAATGTCATCAAGTGAAGGTTGAGCATAAACATCCGACAGGATTACTAAAACCACGCCCAATTCCAGAATCAAAGTAGGAGGTCATTTCAATGGATTTCATTATTGGATTGCCACTGACAAGAAGGAGACACGACTTGAATTTGTGGTAGTCTACACTCTGATGAAGAGTGAAGATTTTATTCCTATGCGTACGACATATCATGCACTTGACTTAGCTAGATATTTCATCAGTGAGATGGTGATGTTGCATGCCATGCCTATAAGGATTATATTTGATCAAGGATTGGTGTTTACTGGACGATTTTGGACTAGTTTCCAAAAGGCCTTGGGAACCTGACTTAAATTTAGTATGGCGTATCACTCGAAAACAAACAGGCAGACCGAATGAACAAACAAAATCTTGGAGGACATGTTGCGCATGTACATGATGGACCAACAAAAGCTTTGGGAGGAATTCTTGCCACTGATAGAATTCACATATAACAATAGTTATCAAGCACCATTAAGATGGAACCTTTCGAGTTTCTTTGTGGGAAACCATGTCAGACACCTTGAGTTGGAATCGACTTGAGGGTAGGGTCCTGGTGGGACTAGAAGTGATCCAAGAAATGGAAGAACAAATGAAAACTTTAAGACAAAGTATCAAGGAAGCACATGATCGACAGAAGAGTTATGTCGATGCACATCGTGTCGACAGTAGTTATGATGTGGCAAGCGAGTATTCTTGCAGGTGAAACTGAATAAGATTTTGATCAAGTTTGGAAAGGGTGCTAAACCATATTCTAGGTTCATGGGATCTTGTGATATTATGGAAAGGAGAGGGTCTTGGCCTATTGACTAGACTTGCCTGATCCTTGAGGCGTATGCATGATGTCTTTCATGTCTCTGTTTGAGACATTATGTTAGTGATCCTACACATGTTTTGACTTGAGTACCTTGCGGGTATCGGATGAGGGTGTGCTCATGGTTGAGCCAATCCACATCTTGGACCATTGTTATCCACATTTTTGGTTATCGAGATGATATTATGATTATGTCATGATAATGGAAGATCAAACTCTTCATTAAGAACTTTTTCCTGAAGAAGGTTACACTTGTCATTTTCTCAAAATCATATTTTGAAAATAGTTCGCAGGCTGCATATATACTCTCCTGCGAGAATCCATAATTCCCGTAGGCTGCATTCAGCTTGACTGTGAACTTCTCGCACTGTGTCAATGGTTAAGGTGCGAACATGTTTCTAAAAGATGAAAATGAATAAGTTCTCGATTCTTCTAGAAGGAATCTTCTAGAAGGGTGAGTTGGCTTTCGAATGGTTGGCAAAATACTGACTTTCCAGATATCTTGGGATCATTCCTTATCCAAGTAACCAAACTATCCTCTCTTATATATTGAGAAGATTGCTTGTGAAAAAGTTAGAAGTTGGCAAGCTAGAGAAATCTATTGAAGAATTAGTGCATTATTGTATGGAGAATTGATGCTGCAGCGGACAGAGACAACAACAAGGTCATCATGAGTAGTTGATTTTCTTCATGCATGAGCAAGTGTGTGTGTCAGAGCCAAGAGCCATCGAAAGGAGATCTACAACATCAAGGCTCGGGTTGTATATTTCTCTTTCAGTTAATGCAATACATGAATATGTCCCTTTCCCATAATGATGATGTCATCTTATTACATGATTCCTTGATCACATGTATAGACTAGGT
>ML776849.1:3919878-3938369 GCA_009831015.1 Picea engelmannii | reverse complement strand
AGCTAGATCTAGGGAAAGAGTAGTATTCTGTCACGTTTTGTTCCAAATCCAGGTGGATCTGGGGAGATTGGTCTGTGTCCGCACTCACGAATTTATCCTTAAACAACCATCACATTCGACATCTACGACTTCGAATAGTAGATTAGGTCAAGGTCCAATGGGAAAACTATAGTCCACACTCGACGACCTGGGAGGACGCATATGATATGCGCCATTAGTTTCCATTTTTGTTTGATAGATAGACCTGTGATACTGCGATACACTTTATTTCAACACTTATGTAATGTGAAACTTCCAAACAAAGTTTAGACCAAGAGGGGGTGTATGTAACATCCCGCTCTTGCGTGCACTGAGCAAACTTATTCTTTGAGGATACTTTCTTGCAAGTGATCCATATTATTATCCTATTGGCTATTTGATTATGATTATGAGGCATTATGATACGATGATATGTTATTTTGTTGTATTGATATAGAAAAGAGCTATTGACTGGGTTCTCTTGAGTGTGCAGGACTTTGGACCTCGAGCATGCAGAGGCATCAATGAAACCCCTTGGACTTTGGATCGAGTCATGGAGTGGACTATTTGGGTTTGATTGTTGTTGATATGACATATGTACATCTGATTAGATGTTATGATGATTGATTATTATTGCTGACATGATTTGTTGATGATGCAGGCTGATGATAGATTGCCGACCAGACTCACATGTGGATTAGAGGGGTCACACATGACAACCAAAAACTTGAGGGAGAGGTGTGGACAGTAGCTCTGCCATAGCCTACTAGCACTCCCATCGTGGCTTGAACTGTAGGTTAATGATTACCTACTTCGAGAATACCCACGATGTCATGAGGGAAGACTGCGACAGTATCTCATGATGATTCTAAGGGGCACACAATAAGGCATGGGCCTTATTCCTTAGAGGCCCTTAGTCCCCCACAAGATCACCTAGCGGAGTATTGAATCCAAGGGTTTTTGATGTCTACCAATTTATTGAAGAGGTGAGTGGCACCCTTGGAGCACATAGTGTGTCCTGAAGGGCATGTCACGCAAGGAAAATGGAAAGAGGTGAGTGGCACCCTTGGAGCACGTAGTGCATCTTGAAGGGTACATCGCACAAGGAAAATGGGAGAAGGTGAGTGACACCCTTGGAGCACCTAGTGCGTCCTGAAGGGCACATCGCAGTTTCAACTGTTAAGTGAATAAACTTAGTTGTCCTTAAAACAAATGATGTGATAACTAATAATTAAAAACACTTTCCCTAATAAAAATGTCGCCCATCCTAGTGAAATTAAAATCTAGGTCTAAGTAACATAGGTGGTCAAAAAAATAAAATAATAATCATAATTAAACATATAACAAGAAGGGGGTAATAAATTCAATTAAATTATTAAAATCAAATTACAATGGGGGATTAAAATTTTAAAAGGGAAATGATTGTTTTTATGCTAATTTAATTTTTAATTAAAAAGAACAAGGGGTAAATGGTTGTTTTTCTACACTTGCTAATTTGAGTTTTAGTTAAAAAGGGAAAAGAGGGAAACTTAAAAGATATAGGAAACTAAAGGAAAACGTAGAAACATAAATAAAAAGGGAAACGTAAGGAAAAATACGAATGTCTAACTTAGTAAGGAATCTTGCCTTTAAGAACTTTCTAATTATGAACTCAACTAGGAATTTAATAAAGGCCTAAGTCATTTAATATGTGTAAGGGAATATTGGGACACCAAGGAGAATTTTTAGGAATGTTTTTTGGTGGGTGAGGGAAATAGGAATAATTGAATAATTAATGAAATTAATTTCTGGTGCAACTAGGGGGATGGGTGACATCTGTACGGGGGAGGTTTTTCTGATTAAATTAATGAAAAAAGAAATTAAATGGGAATTTGGGAAATAAATCACTTAAAAACTCTATAATAAGGATGGAGGAGGAGGAGTATGCATCTCATCTTTTTGTGTAATGTTACATTGCTAAATTTTTTTCTTGACTAAGCTTCTCTTGCGGGAGTTGGGATACCCAGCTCAGGTAACGAGTGGTAGCTCAACCTTGCGAGGTGAGTTGGGTGCCTGTTTTCCTCTGGTATAGTGTGCATTTCCCCTTTGTAGCTCGGGGGGCTTAGGGGGAAGAAGAGTACCCCTAGCATTGGTTGGGAGGTACCAGTGAGGTCACATCGGCTGACAAGAGGAGGATGGATGGAGCACGCATGGGACATAAAATACTGAGAAGACGTATTTGCCTAAGGTACGTCAGTTTATTGTTACTTGCAATGAAATACAATTTACTCATGTTATTTCTCTATGCTCGGTTTAAGATTTCATTTCCATGCGCTGTCTTGCACCTTCTTTCCTATGACATTGTAATCCCCTTGCTTGTTGTTTTCTAAATGGATTTCCCTTGACAAACCCAAATTTTGATTTTAGTAACTTATCTATGTGGGTTTTATTGATTATTGTAATGAGATTGTGCTTTATCTTCCTCCCTTATCCCTAGGTCATCAGTCCATTCCTGAGCAGTCGACCAAGAGCCAAATTGATGGTTGTCACTTCATTGTTTATAGAACTATAGATTCTAATGCCCTGCTTTTCTGTGCATGGATGATAAGTGAAGGGTAATTTCAGCCCAGTTATATACCCCCTTACTTATCTATGTGTTTGATTGATTCTTTGTTGAATGATTAGTCTTTGCACATTCTTGTGAACAAGTACCTCTGTGTTTAATTGCTTAGCTCTGAAAACATTTGCGTCTCCTTGAAATATTATCCTTGCATTTATTTGATTGATTAAACTCTAATTACACACTGCGTTTTAACTGTTTAAACTCTGATAAGTCTTTGCACTTGAATGGTAAATCTCTGCATTTTCTTGTGATTTATTACATCTACATTTTCTGATGATTAATCCTTGTGTTTTTGTGAATGAGCATCTCCGCGTGTTTGAGTGATTCAATTCTAAATGAGTAATCCTTACGTATTTTGGTGAATGAATATCTTTGTGTCTTAGATGACTCAATTCTGAATGAGTAATCCTTGCATTCTTCTTTTGAATGATTATCACTGCTTTTTATGTGAGACTACGTTTTTTACGGTAACTGTGTTTTATCCATATGATGGACAACATAGTGATGGATTATCACTTTAAACTGTATATCACATAGTTTGGACAGTGATACACACAATGATACCATTCATTTATTAGCCAATTGGTTCATGTGTTAATAGTCAGCGATTTTATCAATGCAAATGGTATATCTACGTTTTTTTTTATATGTCTGCATTTTTTATAAAACACAGGAAATATGAAGGATTGCGTCTTATGACAATAAATCTTAATTAAATACATGATGGAATTTTTAAGACAGCAAATATTAACATAGTATGACTACGAATTTATTAATTATTGACAACGAATTACATGTAATGGTGACTGAGAATTTAGTGTAAACAACTGTGACTGTGAAATTATTGTATACAGAGTGACTGCGTTTTAATTAATTTCATGTATCTGGTATATATATTGACATCGATTTTGTATATGCCTTTGTATTTATCATGCTATTAATTATTTGAATACACAGTGATTCCCATAATCCATAATGATTATTGTTAGACATAGATTCAAGAATGGACAACGAATTTAGGAATGGACAACAATCATCATATGTAAAAAGATAGACATCGGTTTTCATATGTAAAAATATAGACAACGACTTTCATATATAAGATAGGAAGTGATTTCCATACATAATATATACATTGATTTTATACATTTGATAGACAACGATCATCTTTAGACAACGAAATTTATGTTGGACAATGATTGGGACAACTATTTTAAACCGACAGATAAGAAGAAGACTTACAACATTTATTCTTACATCTTTCATTACTCTTACTTTATACAACAATTATTCTTACCTATTTCATATTTCCTTTAGTACAGTTGTTATGAGGTCAGATCTATACCAGTTGTAGCTTGTTGCTTTATGCTTATTCTCATTTCTATTTAGTGAATAAATGGACTAGATTGCCAACTGTTTATTCTCCTTTATTTAGTATAACAGTCGTGTTACTGCTATTTTATTGGAAAGGAAAAGAACTTGTATCCAACTGTGGAGTAAATATCACTTATAGATGAGCATTTTTATTTACCTTTGAATACAAGGCGAAATAATAAAAGGCCGAGATATAATTAATATTTAATGCCTACGCAGCGAATCAATTATCCTACATAGAACATTTTATTGCCTTCTGATTTAAATAATAAACCACCCAGATTTACTTACCACCTGGAAATTTACCCCTGCAATTTCGGATTACCCGATAATGGTAGTGCATTAAACGAAATTATGATTCCTAGTGGTGAGCGAATATGGCAGTAGTTTATGCCGCAGTAAATACATTGCCTTATGACAATATGAATTGTCATCAGATTAGAACACTATGATAACGGGTAAGTGAAATGGACAGTGGTGGTTTTTACCTCAAGGTAACTAAATTAATAAATTACTGAAGCAATCTCATGTGTTATTATACTAAGTTCAATATTCATTAAAACAATTCCATGTAAGGGTAAGGTAAACCATTTCCTTGTAAAGACAAAGTAAATGAATGAAATATGATGATGTAAAATGCAAACAACATAAAATATATTATATATATACCACATGTCATTAAACTAATCAATAATAACCGTGACTTATAAGTGAAACATAATGATGCGATATTGTTTAAGGGTTGTATTTTAAAAAGGGAAGGTAGGAAAGAATTGTTATTTAAAAGAAAGTAGGGAGTATTGTTACATGTTTTTAACTTTAACTGGAGGTTGGATACACCATGTTGAATTAGTCTTGTGATGGAAAAATGTTAATGAGGTACTTAAGGATTGTTGTGCAAATATAAACCTATTTTGAAGGCAGTTACCTTTCACCTTGTTAGCTTGATTGTTGGAGTGCTCTTGTTTATCGATTTCATATTAGGCATGAAAATTAAGTTTGGACTTCTGGCATTTGGCTTATGTGTCATGATTGAAGGATTAGGACTATTTAAGTTTATGCCTTAGTTACTACGACACTTGACACAAAGTGGCGGTATGATTTCTTATGATGGGATCAATGTGTGTGTTCATCAATGAGTGTGTATGATAACTTGGGTGGGGTCATGTGCTTCCTGATGATGGTGATGTTGTTTATGGAAATTGATGTTTTACAAAAACAACTGTAATGTTTTAATCTGATTTTGTTTCTCGCTCACCATGAAGGTTCTAGTTACTTGTGTCACTTGATTCTGGTTACGTCTGGATGATCTTGATGTTGTCCTTTAACTTAGTAGGCTTGGACCACTTTTGGCGGGTGGGTAGTTGTTGATTTTGTCTAATTGAATATCGCATGTTCATCCAATTGCATGATGTTCTAGCATCTGAGTCATTGTTTGTTGTGGCTTGACCTGCATGTGTTGGGTTGTCATCCAGTTGTGTTGTTTAACTGTTTTCATTGTTTTCGTGTTGCGTCGCGTGTAGTCATAACGATGGGGTCATTACAATCACTGCCACTGTCACTGTCACATCAACCTGTAACCTGTCACTGATCAACCTATCATTGTATCCAACCTCTCACAATCATCGATACTCAAACAGATCCTATCACATGGATCATACACCAAGGACACCTCTCAACTATATGTCCAACATCACCAACACATGCCTCTACCAAGCATGTACCAAGATCACCAACATACCATCATAGGGTATGTGTCTTAGCCATGTACCAAACCATCAACCTGTACCATACCAAGCATAAACCATGTACCACAACCTGTATCACAACAAGTGCATCAACCATGGACCTCAACTTGTACCATATGCCTCAACCATGAACCATGTATACGAAGTACCAATCATGTATCAACCATGTACATGAACATCAACACCATACCATGTACCATATACCATACATACCATATATAATGAAATGTATCTCAACCATATACCAAATACCAAGACTATGTCTCAAGCATGTAACAATATCACCTTAACCATGTACCATCAAGAGATTCCAAGACATGCCTTAATCATCTTCCATACCATCCAAGATGCAATCTTAAAACAAATACATAAATGACATACCTTTACTCATGAAACCTGAAGCATGCCATCTCAAACTATGTTGTACCATCAAACCTTGTTGCAACTCATCTGCACATTCATTTTCAAACCTTTTCCTTAGGTATGTGACTTGTCCTCCTGCAGCCTGCGTATGTACATGACCTGTACTTTTGCAGTTTGTGTATGTATGCATCCTATCCTTATGAAACCCACGTACAACCTCATAAAACTAGGGTTACCACTTTTTTGTAACTCTAAAACTTTCGCTACTTCACACCTTCACAAATTCATAAAAATGTCGTCACAACTAGCCAAAATATCACAATACTAGACCATATCATTCACAAGATACATATTCAATTGTAAGTGTGTGTGTGCAAATGAGAGGCTCTTGAGGTGTATTTATACTTTTTCTAGGTAACCTCTTTCCTTATTTTAGGGGTTTCTTGTTACAACCACTTTACCCTTTCACCAAGACTTGTAACCAACTAGGGGATTTTTTACCACTCTTCAGGGCTTCCAACTTTAAAAGGCCATATCTCCCTAACCATGAGGAACCATGTGGAATTACACATATCACCAGAAATGGAACAAAGTGTAATATCAATATATGATATTATTACCTATAATTTCATTATCCTTCAGGTCATTATTCCTTAATCAACTTTGGGTCTCATAACCACGCTACATGTACACTACATCAAATGTACCCAACTAGCTCACCATCAATATCGATAATACAAATTCAAATTAATTTTCCAACATCTTTTGACCTCTCCAAGGTTTGACATCAATCTCTAATGGTTGACATAAATCTCCAATATTATTCTCCAAGGGTTGACATCACTGATAGCCAATTGTCCAACAATAGCCCCCTTTGGCATTGATTGCAACACCAACATTGATGGAAACATTTACACATGGAAACACTCATGCTCATGATCCATGTGATCATCGAACCTAATCAATGTTTCTATCTCTCCCCCTTTGACATCAATGGAAAAGGGTATATCCCCTTAGTGATGTTCCCCCTATCTTCTTTCCTTTGTTGTTTCTCTTCATTTTTGACCAAACGTTAACTCCCCCTATTGATATGTCTCCATATAATACTGTATCTTCTCTAACCAATTGTGGGAAAAAATGATAGCTCCCCCTATGGGTATGTCTCCCTGTTTGTATGCTACTAATCTTCCTTTCTATCTCTCTCTCTCTCTCTGATTATTTCTCTTCCTTTGACGTATCTGCAAGATATCATGTAGATCAATGTAAGGATATCGTATATGTTTCCTTTTATCTCTTCCAGTGTTTTTTATTGTCCATTGGTTCTTCCTCTTGAATTTCACTGATATATATAAAAATAATTCAAAATTTGATTTCTTCATTTACTTGTCATGTTCACTTGACCATATTGTTCAACAATGTCCTTCTGATGATATAGCTTTTGCTGATGATTTCTCTTTCCCTGTTCTAATGTTCCTTCCACTGCTTTCCTTTTTTATTCCAATTGATTCCACTTATTACAATTGTAAATACATTTCTATGCATCTCACGAATCCATATCTATCCATATGTCAAAAACCATTCATAACCCTGCTACTCAACAATCCACAATGATGACCCATATATCATTATACCATTATGAAGACTTCTCTTGTATATACTAAAATTGATCATCACATGTTCCTATTTATCAGACTGAATCAAAATATGTCCACTGATCTAATCTATCTTCTCATCAAAATATGCATGTCTGGAACGACCTATACCAAATATGTCACTTTCATAATACATATGTGCAATAGAATCATAAACTTTTGTCTATCATCTGATACATGTGTGGGAACACTACTTCTCAACCCATCAATCTGTTACTCTGTACTTCTGCTATCCAATTGCTCTGAATATGTCTCTGCAAACACTTTATATTGATTGAAATATGGTTATATGATTTGTAGTGTCTATTGAATGGACTTGCCCTATTCAACATACACATTACATGGGAGTATCTAGGACTGATGGCTAGAACAATACCTTCTATGATGCAGCATAATCTTCTTATTTACTTGTAGACTCATCATCTTTCTGAACTCTGACTTCTTCCTTTCTACATGTGGATTGATCTTGCACTACAATAATTGAAAGTAAAATCCCATGAACCTGTTCTTTATTCACCCACTCTTCTTCTCTTTCTCGTACTACTACAAATCCTACGATATCTGGGACCTAGTCTTTATTCACTTATTCTTCTTGTTTTTTATTTCTTCTCCAAACCTTCCTATATTTGACATCTTTTCTTTTCCCTATATATTTGTCTTCATCTCGTACTATCACCAATACTGAGAGTATGACTTATGGGTGTCCTTCATTCATTTAATCTTCCTTTTCCTATTCTTGTTTTCTTTTCCAAATCCTCTTATACCTGATATCAACGTTCTTTCTCAAATAAGTATCCATCATGCTTCTACAATCACGATCTATGTGTCCATAGTTATGGAACTTGTAACATTCAATTTCATGTGAGGCCACATAAGATTTTCTTTTTTGAACATTTCTTTCATAATACTTGCAATATGCGACCTTATGTCCAAAGTTAGTACAATAAAAACAATGACCATAAAATAAATTTACATACATGGGAGTGAATCATCTTCTTTGTTGTGTAGGTATTCTAAATTCTTTCTTTGGTTGATCAAGATATTCTCTTCTATGGATCTATTCATTTCTTTATTTCCTGAATGTGATAGGTCTTGTTGAAGATGTATCTCTATTATACTCTTTTGTTTTTTATTATTGTTGACCATGATTCTTTCCTTTGAGTACTTCTGCATAAGTCTTACACTTTTATTCATTCTTCTTTTATAGTGACCTAGAGGGATTTTATTCAACATTATCTATTGATGATGTGGAATATTCTCTTTCTTTAATATTCGTGCTGAGCTTGAAGACTTTAACTCTTAATGTGAAAACTTCTTCTTCAAGCTTCTCAACCTCTTCTTCTTTCTTCATCATCTGAATCTTCATGACTTCTTCTGTTCTCTTTGCTTCTTCAAGTTGGATCTTCAAGGAGATGATTTCCTTTTCAGGTCTTCTTTATTCTTGACCAAATTCTTCTTCAAGCTTATTTAAATCGTCAGTTCTTTCCTTAAGATGATCTGTCAATATCTTCTCTCTCTTTTTTGCTTCTTCCTTCTATGCTACTATTTTGATTTCCAAACACTACTTATGATCCTTAAGAGTTTCTTCAGTCCTTCTATATTCTTCTAGCTGAACCTTTAACATCATGATCATATGATCGACTTGTCTGAAATTGGTGTTCTGATATTATTTCATATTATTTAGTTCTTCTCAGAGTGACTTGTTTTATTTTCTTTCAACCCTCGGATATTCAATTGCACTAATCAATTGTTCTCTATAATCAACTTTTGCCTCTTTGTACTCTTCCTCTCCTGAATCTGTCTGTCACGATGAGCATCTTACCTCTTTTTTTGTACCTGTATCTTATTTAGCAATATTTGACTCTGTGATGGGAGAAGAATAGATAGTATGTATCTTATCCCATAATTCTTTAGTTGATGAACATTTTTCCAATTTGTCCTTTATTGAATCAGGTAATCCTTCCATGATGAAATTCATTTCTATTTTGTTGTTCTTATTTAATTCTTTCTTGGCTACAATATTTGATTTCTTTTAACCATTATATCCTATAACAACTAAATACCAAAGATCATATCCATGTGCCTTCAAAAATGTTTTCGTTCTTCTACTCCATAACTCATAGTCCATACCATTATGACCATTGAACATTGGTACTCCATTAATACTAAACATTTTTACACCATTCATATTGTACTCCATGATCTACCTTCCAGTGGTTAAACTGTTTCCTAAAAGAATCAACTTTGATACCAATTGTTGGAATATTCAGGAGGGGTGAATCAATATGAGCACTTTATAACACTTTTAACCACAATTTATATGCTTTCACTTTATCAACGATGTTCAATAATTTATCATCAATGTATGATATATGATTTCATTCAATATATGTATCATAAGCATGTAATGACAAGCAACATCATATCACATCAAGAACACAATACATTGATTTTTACGTGGAAACCCAAATGGTAGAAAACCACATAATTCTTTCTAATACACACACACACACACACACACACACACACACACACACACACACATATATATATATATATATCAAGGATTCATTCATAGGAAGCACCAAATTCCAAATTATCCAACTGCAAATGGAAGGAGGATACAACCACCTATTCTTAGGCTCCAACCTAAAGGAAGCTACAACTCCCTAAATTTTGTAGCTCCAACTAGAAGGATTATAAACCCCCTAAGTTCTATGGCTCCAACTGGAAGTCAGATACAACCACCTAGTTCTCAAGCTCCAACCTGAAGGAAGCTCCAATGCCCTGATTCTCTAGCTCCAACCATAAGGAGGCTACAACCCCCTTTCCGTGCCCCATCCTTCCACCCTAAAATATAAGTGTAGACCAACTGTCACTACCACAATCACTGCCACTGCCATTGTATCTTCCATTGTCTCTGCCATTTTCACTGTCACGTCAACCTTTAACCTATCAACCTGTCATTGTATCTAATGTATCACATCAACCTAATCAAATTGTCATGGTGTGAAACCTCTCACTTTCATTGATACTCAACCAGATCCTCTCACATGGATCATACACCGATGACACCTCTCAACTAGATGTCCAACATCACCAATGTGGTATACCTAGGGAGGTAATATGGGGTACCTAGGGAGGTACCCAATGGGAATGTAGTTATGTGTTATTAGTGGAAGTCATTTAATATATCGAAATGTGGTCATTCAATGTAAGGTGTACTAGGTCCACTATATTAATAAAGGCCCACTATGGTAGTTAGATATAATAAATGCAAGAGGACTTCTTAGAAGGTTCTACTTCTAGAAGATTCCTCCTCTAGAATGTTCTTAGGTGATGGTAGAAATATATAAAGGGGTTCAAGCAATGTAATGAGATATGAAAATAAGTATTGTATTTGGAGCGGTAGCTCAATAGGAGGATGCCCCCTCGAAGAGGCAAGTGAACAGGAGAGGATCCCTTCCATAATAGGATCCATTGTATGGTGTTGTCCTACCTCAAAGGTTTGGTAATAACAAAGTGTGGTTTCTTCTATATTTCTTTGTGGATCTATTGTGTATTCAGTATTTGTGGTGATTATATTTGTAGATCTATTCAGGTTCTTAACAAGTGGTATTAGAGCACTTTCCAGGGCCGGAGTTGTGGGCAACTATTTTTTATTTTTGCAGAAGAGGGCCGTGACATTCCAGACATTTTCAGTATATTTCTGTGCACAATTTGTATAAAAGGGTTGTATATATGAGTTCCTCTCAGAAAAACACCCAAGTTAAAAAAACAAATCGTCTGAAACGGAGTCCGGAAGGTCAAGATATTGAGGTTTTAAAATCTGCAATTTTTCAGGGTTTTTTCTGCGGACGACGGTGCAATTTGTTTTTATTTCTGTAGCATTTGGAGGCTGAATTTTCCCAAATAAATTACATATCTGAGTTCTTCTCACAATTTCACCCAATTTCAAAAAAACATTCAGCCAAAACGGAGTCCGGGAAGTGAAGTTATGAGCATTTTAAGTTCAATAGTTTTTTAGGGTTTTTCCAGAAAAAGCCGCGATTTTCTGCCGTAACTTATTGGGTGAGTTCATAGGATGCTCAGATGACTATTTCTTCTCCAAACATAAAAGAAATTATTGAATCATACAAATCCCAATTGTTTGATAGATTGGATGCATTTTCACATGGCCTCACCGAGCGCCTCACAGACAGTCTCATAGACGACTTCAATGATAGTTTTCGTAGTATTCAAGATTCATTGAATAACATGCAGGAGATATTTCTTATGGAGGGTCTCAGGAATGAATATAATCAAGAAATATATGCTTGATATGATTTTGAGGTAGATTGTGATGATTGGTATATAGATAGTTGTCATTTCTGGGATGACAACCACTTTCATATTTTATTTGATGACTCTACTCCACCTTCTGTAGAGAACATCAAAGTCCCACATCAGGAGCTAGTTACCAGCGTTCATTCTACATATTCTACAGTGGTATTATTCATTCCAGATTCTACTACGACCCTTTTCCACTATGTGGATGGATCTTCTTATTTGGATCCACATGATAGGTGTCAGTATTTGGAGCATCATTTGGAGTTGGTTATTGGGTTCCAAAATCTTCCACGGGGAGTTCACATGAGAACTTGGACATGGGACCCGGGCTTACAATGGTGGTTGGACTACTTCAGCATGGTGGATTTTCTTTCTACATGGGAACTTGGTTCTTCAGTCTTCTTCAACATTATGGTCCACACTTATCCATGGGACCCTGGTATATGGTTGTACATCAAGCGTTCAGGAAAATGCTTTCATAAGGGGGATGGAATGTAAGGTAGCTAGAGAGGTAGTAGGGGGGCCTAGAGGGCCCATAGTGATAATAGTGGAGGTCATTCAATGTAAGGTGGACTAGGTCCACTATATTATTAAATAAGGCCCACTATGGTAGTTAGATATAATGAATGTAAGAGGACTTCTTAGAAGGTTCTACTTCTAGAATATTCCTCCTCTAGAATGTTCTTAGGTGATGGTAGCACTATATAAAGGGGTTCAAGCAATGTAATGAGATATGAAAAGAAGTATTGTATTTGGAGAGGTAGCTCAATAGGAGGATGCCCCCTCGAAGAGGCAAGTGAACATGAGAGGATCCCTTCCATAATAGGATCCATTGTATGGTGTTTCCCTACCTCAAGGGTTTGGTAATAACAAAGTGTGGTTTCTTCTATATTTCTTTGTGGATCTATTGTGTATTCAGTATTTGTGGTGATTATATTTGTAGATCTATTCAGATTCTTAACAACCAACATGTGCATCTAGAAAGCATGTACCAATATCACCAACATACCATCACATGGTATGTGTCTCATCCTTGTACCAAATAATTTACCAAACCATAAACCTATACCATACCAAGCATCAACCATGTACCACAACATGTATCAAAACAAGTGCATCAACCATGCACCTCAACTTTTACCATATGCCTCAACCATCAACCATGTATACGAAGTACCAATCATGTATCATACCATGTATCAACCATGTACATGCACATCAACACCATACCATGTACCATATACCATATAGACCATATATCATGAAATGTGTCTCAACCATATAACATATCCCTCTCAATCATGCCATGTACCATAATATAAGCCTCATGTATATTCCAACATCACAAAGATGTTCCTCTAACAATGAACCATAACAACCATATACCAAGTACCAAGAGTATGTCTCAAGCATGTAACAATATCACCTTAACCATGTACCGTCAAGAGCTTCCAAGACATGCCTTAAGCATGTGTCATACCATCCAAGATACAAGCCTTAAAAAAATGCATAAATGAAATACCTTTACTGATGAAACCTAAATCATACCATCTCAGACTGTGATGTACCATCAAACCTTGTTGCAACTCATACACACATTATTTTTCAAACCTTTTCCTTAGGTACATGACATGTCGTCCTGCATTCTATGTATGTACGTGACATGTCCTTATACATCTTATGTATGTACATGACCTATCCTTATGAAACCCACATTCAACCTCATAAAACTAGGGTTACTAGTTTTCTGCAAATCTAAAACTTTCGCTACTTCAAATGTTCACAACTTTAGAAAAATGTTGTCACAACTAGCCAAAATATCATAATATTAGACCATATCATTCACAAGATAGATATTCAATTGTAAGTGTGTGCGTAAATAAGAGACTCTTTAGGTGTGTTTATACTTATGCTAGGTAATATCTTTCCTTATTTTAGGGGTTTCTTGTTACAACCACTTTACCCTTTCACCAAGACTTGTAACCAACTAGGGGCTTCTTGACCACTCTTCGAGGCTTCCAACTTTACAAGGCCATATCTCCCTGACCACGAGGAACCATGTAGTGTTCCACATATCACTAGAAACAACACCACATGTACTATCCATATATGATAGTATTACCTACAATTTCAATGTCCTTCATTTCAATATTTATTAATCAACTTTAGGTCCCAAAACAACACCTTTGGGTCTACATGTAGGCTACATTAAATCTACCCAACTAACTCACCATAAATCTTGATAATACAAATGTCAATCAATTGTCCAATATCTATGGACCTCTCCAAGGGTTGACATTAATCTCCAATATCACTCTCCATGGCTTGACATTAGTGATAACCTAATGTCCAAACCAACTATCCAACAAATATTTATTATAATAATATTATACATCATCATTTTTTAGACCACTTATTATGTGCTTTCTGGTCCTTAAGTAAATCATTAACATCCATGTATTCGTTTTCTCGGGGCTCTTCAACAGCTAATTAGTCTTGACTCCTCTCAGGAAAAGCATGCCTAGTCATGTACTCATGACGTGGAGGCCATTGTGAGGGGACATTCCCTACAAAAACAAAAAATATTAAATTTATGTGGCCAATTTTTAAATATCATTGAAGTGGTTCAATAATATTAAAAAAAACCTATGGAATGTAATTATCTACCTGGTGCACTAGTTGTCACCATTATGGATACTGGATTATACTCCTCTTCAGGTGTAGGAGCCTCAAGTACAACATTCTCTCCCATTGAAACGACAAATTTTATAAGGACACAATCGTAAATTTATAAGTAAAATAAATTAGAAGTACAAAATTTATAACTACGAAATTATTAAGTATATGATTAATATACAACCATAATACCGTCATTTTTAGTCTCAGTCGTAGGAACATCGTGGCAATGCACCTCACTAGAATGGAGTTTCTCGACCATGTTCTGGCAAAACTACACTATCAATGTACTTCTCTCCAGTACTAATGGGCTTGACCATAGTGTTTCTCCCCTGATTAAAATAAAGCAACACATTAAATTTATGGATGATATCAAACATGAATGTATTTTATAAGTAATGAAAGGTTAATGTGGATTTATTTTTATTTACCTTTTCCTAAAAATTGGATCTTGGGGTCTGCCCCATGTTTTTTTTGCATTCGATGATAGCTTGATAGTTGTACCTATAACCAATATGGAGGTCTTACTCCATGGTTTCGGTTCTGAATTTGTCACCCTGCATTGCATAAGAGTATGTGTTTTTTATGTTATTGGCTGCAATTACCTGGAAGTTGGAAGGCGATACAAATAATATTGTTAAGATGTTTTGGTGCCTACAATTTGTGATTATAATTTCATGTAGCCTCCCTGGCCTAGCTTGTGTTGGCCATGTTTGGAAATCCTTTCTTTTGTTTCCTTCAAAGTGTCAGGAAACCTATCATCAAAATTTTGAGGTATGTTATATACCACACTTTTATTTAGATCTAAAGAAAATTAAAGGTATTGAATTCAAAATGTAATTTACCTTGGGGTACCAGTTGGTGTTTTTCTTTCTTTTCTAAATGTGTTTTCCTCTGTATCCTCAATGAGCGCCTTCCACTACCTCTCTGTAACCATGGGAGTATTCTCATACCTAGGGTTATTTTGCAAGTCAAACCTATAAACATATCTTATATATTTTAAATATTTTCCAGCTAAGGAGGTTGTCGCTTTTTTATTGAAGGTGTCGTCTACTCCAAAGAGGCCTTCAATATAACTCATAAGTTATTTTTTGAGGTTAGAAGTTTGAGAATTCCACCTCATGCATATGGTTGGCCCAAAAATAAACAACATCTTGGTCGCCAAGTTCCTATTAAAATGGTCATTTCCTACACGCAAAAAGATATGATCACTAATTTAAAAATAATAATATAGAGGTTCTATGTTTGAGATAGACAACATGAAACAATTAAAATAAAAACTACTTGGGAGTCTTATTTTATTTAATGGAAGTCCTTCCTCATTGACCATAAATGTGCAAGGAAGTGTCCCTGTGATGTTAACATGTTTCACTCCAGGAAATGCAACTGTACAATCCACATCATCAGGCTCATCCAAGTCACCACCTCCATAGCTTGGATGTGTGGCTTCCTAGGAGTGTGTGTCATGGCTCCCACCTAAAGGTGTGGAAGATGGATAAATAAATATCATAGAAGGTATATGAGGGCCCACATCATGAATCTGTGGTGTCTTTTCAATTCCACTACTACCAACACCGGGTTGAACAAGCTCCAAATAACTCTATATAAGAAAGAAAACATTTTTTCGTTTAGATAATGTAAAAGTTAAAAAAAAAAATTTCATAATTGAACTTATGACATAAAAAAATATCACTTTAAATTATGGTTATTACCTTATATGAGCTAAGTTGTGTCATAACCAGTTTGATCCTTTGTTTTTCCTTGGGAGTTTGATCTTCAAGGTCTAACAAGCGAACAAGTTCCTTGTTCGCTTTAATGTATTTTTATGTATCATTACCATCAGGTCAGGGGATGAATACAAATCATTATTGTTGGCTAAATAATGATAATCATGGCTTGTAGACTACATATTTCAACAAAATAAATGTTATTTCAGTTATATAAACAAATAAAATAATTGATCGACACACAAATAAAATTATATACAAAATACAATTCACGTATAATATAAGTCGTAATTTTTAATCCTTTACATGTTCTGTGGTTGGGACTTTTCCATGATCATCCTACCACATTATAAAATAATTAGAACCCATAAACATTTAAAAATTTGTTAAAGATAAAAAAAAAATGTTTGCCACTCAAATAAAATTATATAAACAAATAATAAAATTCACATTAAATGTAAATCGAAATTGTTAATCGTTTACATGTTTAAGTTAAAAAAAATATAATGCAATATGTAGAGGTTTCTTAAAGAGGTGTTACATAAGTACCCACACACTATTAGTCGATGTATCTATTCAATTCAAATGGTAATCCACTAATAAATCTTCCCCGAGAGCTATATTTGTTTATTGCTCACACAACTACCCGATTCCCTCTGCGTCCCTCATAAATGCAATTTGGTTGCTTTTTTTTGTCTCAGGTCATGTGTTGTTTATAAACCCTATGATATTTCTAGAATATTTAGGCCTTCCATCAATATAGATAGTATGTCCCTTATTTTTATTGATATTTATTAGCTGTATATAATTTGCGGTGAGTGCATATCTCTGTTGGATTACTGAGAGGGGGGAGTGAATCAGTAATAACATAATTATAATCCTTTTTCTTCAAATGTTATATCAATGTAGAATTATTATCCAATAATGAGTAGTAATAAATAAACAATCACACACATGCACAGTACACCAGTGTTTTACGTGGAAACCCAAATCGAGAGAAAACCACGGAATGCTTTTTCTTATATGTCTTGAAGAATTACATTCATTGGAAGCACCAACTTCCTTTGTTTTCCATCTGCAACTGGAAGGAGGCTCCAACCCCCTAGTTTCTCAAGCTACAACCTGAGGGAAGCTCCAACTCCCCAATTCTCTGGCTACAACTAGAAGGAGGCTACAACCCCCTATGTTCTTTGGCTACAACTAGAAGGTGGCTACAACCACCTGTCCTTACCCCGTCCTTCCACCCTGAAGTAGAAGTAGAATGATGGAACCACTGTCACACTATCACTGGGAAATATACTGCTGTAAACCTGTACCAATAAATATGAACCATGCATCAACATGTAATCAACCTGTACCATAAACAAGTGCATCAACCATGTACCAACCTATAACCAAACTGTACCATAAACAAGTGCATCAACCATGCACCAACCTGTAATCAACCTGTACCATAAACAAGTGCATCAACCATGCACCAACCTGTAATCAACCTGCACCATAAACAAGTGCATCAACCATGCACCAACCTGTAATCAACCTGTACCATAAACAATTGCATCAACCATGCACCAAGTATGTTCCAATCATGTGTCAACTACTCATAAACTATGAATCATCAATATTTACCAACATCATCAACTATACACTTCATGTATGTGTCAACTTATCAACTACTTGTCTCAACCATGTACTCAACATGTACCACAACCAAAAGCCCTCATCAATTTTATCATCCAAATATGATTTGTAGCTATGTAATAGACCTGGTGTATATGATCACATTCCTGCAAACCTTCCTTAGCTTTAAAAACAAGATACTAGCATTTTCATCAAACTTTTCTTTAGTCTCACATGCCTAGTTTTGGATTAGTCAACAACCCTAACTTGAAGTAATCATAACTTTGAACCTGTAATGTATAAAGCTCTGAAACTGATAAACAATGTTCTTCAGTGTGTTTTATGCAATTCCTCCAAGTGGCACTACTTGGAACCTCTCAGA